>LD365328.1:0-39071 GCA_001465055.1 Ptychodera flava | reverse complement strand
GAGCAGAACATATTGAATCGGGCCATCTTCCTACTTCATCGCTGGTATATTACTATTATTGATAACATATTTATAAGGCCATATAAAGTAATTACCATGCAATGATAAACACTTATTACTCCTTTATATATAACGTTAAGCCTTTTTGCAGTTACAATCATTTCCTCAATCAAAGGTCAATTGACTGCCTCTTCCGTAACGGTTGCAAAATCAACCTTGATTAATTTTAATAAAGTATCAAACTTTTGGTATATGAACAAAGCACATGGTCTAATGATCAATATATATTGCAGCTCTTCTCTCTTATATTTTATAGGATTTTAAATCGATCAGGAATTATGAGAAAACAAAAAAACGTGAAAAAAACATTAATCGAGACAAGACATTTGACAGCATGTCAAGACAAGATCTCTATGAATCTGAGCCTCTTAGAGGAAATGAGGATTGGGAATTTCCACGAGAGAATTTACTCTTTGTTGACAATGGTCTTCTTGGTGAGGGTGCCTTTGGACAGGTGCGGAAGGCCACTGCTATAGATTTAAAAGGATGCCCCGGTGAAACAAATGTCGCTGTCAAATGTTTACAAGGTAAATATAATGCATCTCACATTTTAAGGATCTTCTTTTACATCTCTCTAAGACTTATTGACCTAAATGTTTGATACCTTGATTCCTAGATAATTTTTCAAGAGAAGACGTAAATGAGTTCAAAAGGGAACTGCAAATTATGAAGTCAATAGGAAAAGGCCATCCTAATATCCTGAGTCTTCTTGGATGCTGTACAAATGAAGAAGAAGGTATCAAATAGATAGATAGATAGCTAGATAGATAGATTGATAGATATATAGATTATACAAATATATAATAAATAAGTAAATAAATAAATAAATAAATAAATAAATAAATAAATAAATAAATAAATAAATAAATAAATATTAAATAATTGAATAAATATTAATTGAATGAATAAATGAATGAATGAATGAACGATTTAATTAATTAATTCATTAATCAATTAATTAATTTATTGATTAGTTAATCATTTTATTTGTTTGTTTATTTAATTATTTATTTATTTATTTATTTGTTAATTGATGCAGATTATATATATATATATATATATATATATATATATATATATATATATGAAATAAATTAATGTCTAAATATTAGATTAACCTATCGCACATCCATAATCCTCTTAGAGACCAGAACAAAGGCGATCCAAGGGATGGCAGAAAGGGTCATGAACGAATACGAATTTTTGTTTTACTGCTTTCGCTGTGCCTATAAGACAAATACAAGCTAGCGATGGACATATAAGACATTTTGCGACACAGTAATAAGCATTAAATGTACGTAAATCTATACCATGCTTTGTGCTCTCAGTTAAACACAAACAAATATTGAGGTTAGCCAATGGAATTCTGCATTATTCAATATGTTATTTTGTTTCCATGAATAACGTTTCAAGTGCTAACATGTTGAATAATTTATGTATCATCTTGCAGGACCTATTCTAATAATCGTCCAGTTGATGAAGGGGAATTTGCTAAATTATCTTAGGAAAAATCGGGCTGATATGGAATATTCTAATCTTTATTCAAACCATAAAGACCTTACTCCCTTAAAGTTGCTCAAGTTTTCGTGGCAAATAGCGAAGGGAATGAGCTTCTTGGCAGCGCAGAAGGTTTGTGATGTATAATATTCATTACGCCATAACAAAATTATCGAATGCACTACAGTCTTTGCCCTTTATAAAAAACACTTATAAAATTGGCTGGTTCTTTCGATAATAATATTGCTGACTTATGATAGTGCTGACTTAACATGAGAAGTTTTATGACACTGGAGCTTGCTGTTATCTTCATTCTGTGTGCCGTAGACCAGGACAGATAAGAAACCTATATGACCCCTCTTGTACGTCATGAGCCGGCACTCTTGTCCTGCACTTGTACCGTTCATACATGCACTCCGCGAAGCTTGCGTGCACAGACCTATCTGTTGTGAAAGACGGCGTCCTTCCATTCTATTTGTTACGGAGAGGTGGCGCGATGAATTAAGACAAGGACAGATTGAAGGCATGTGAAAAGAAATTTTTAGTCACTAAAGTTTCAGCTATTCCAAAGAATCAAAGGAGGGATGCCGTCGATCTTTTTACTGGCTCAGTAACGTCGCATTAAGTTACATAAGTTGAATTAATAAAAAGTACCATATGATCTTTGGGAAAGCGACATAGAAGGAATAAACATCAAGTCATTTGCGATAAATTACCTTCGTCTTATAAACAATCCCGTAAATTATCGATCGGAATCAGATTTGTAGCCTAGGGCTGCAGCAAAGATGTAAGTTGTCGAGATGTAGCCTGAACTCTGCAGTTCAGCTCTAAGGGTATATTATCAAAAGTTTTCTCAAACAACAGAACGGACTTTAAGCGAGGTAACAAACTTTGGAGGTGTCTACGGGCAAGATACATGCATGTTTTACTGCAATCATTAAAGTCCGTAAGACGTAAACATTGACATCCGATATCAGGATAGACGAGATGACACCAACGGAGATCGGTGACGGCAGTGTTGTGCCCACACTGTAAAGTTAAGTGTTAAAGGATAGAACACCAATTAAACGCCTTTTTGTAACACTTTTTGAACGCGTCTAGACGTTCAGAAATTTAACACTACGTGTTCAACCAATGTTCAATTTTTTAACACACGTGTGCAGATTTTGAACACTTCGTGTTCATCAGACATTATATTGAACACCATGTGTACCATATCTGTACACACGTTGCACATGAAATGCGTTCAAAAAATTGAACGCATTTACGCGTTCAAAGGGCTGTAACACTTTTTGAACGCATGGACGCCTTTCAACGATAAGTGTGTTAAAGGTTAGAACACATGATATGCACTTGTTGAACACCTTTAATTTTGCGCGTTCATGGGGTGTTCAAGCCTGGAAATAACAAAACAGACCACTTATATTCAGTAAAATTATTTTATTTAAAAATACACAAAAATTCCTTTAGTAAAATACAATTATTTAGTGTCAATTGGGCACATAAACACCGTTGGTGTTTTCCTCTGACAAACTTTACAAAGTGGCCACTTTGTAAAGTTTGTCAGAGGAAAACACCAACGCTAATTAACACCTTCCTATCAAAACATAAACAAAAGAAAATCCCCATAAACACTGTAGATCGCTTTCAAACAATATGAACAAAGTAGTGACAAAACAGGTTTTATTTATTGTGGATTACGTTATATGTTCATACTTGCGAAAACGTACGAAAACATCTGTTTGAAAAAGCTAAAAATTTGGCTTACTTGAATATATCACATTTTGATAATTCCTTATGTCTTAAAAATGTCTGAAATATCTTTAATGTCTCAAAAATACAATTTTGTGTATTTCATCATAACTTGTACATATATGATTAGGAAAATCCCCGAAACCTGTACTCCAAATATTAAATGAATCGTACTTGCCGTTTTGAAGAAAACGCTTGGGATGTAAACATTTGAGGATGATGCCACACATTCACCTATGATATAAGGTCTACGTCCTTAACAGCAAAGCTAAAATCAGTAACAAACCGAGAACAAAAGACGTCTTGATCTAATATATAAAATAATCTAAGATTTGGTAGAAGGCTATGATCAACTAAATGTTACTGGCATAAGCCTTCAAAGACGTGAAGTCTCCTTCATCAGATGCCAGGGTGCAATGAAGATTTGAAGCAGAAAGCGACAGAAAATTCAGAGTGGAAATTTCAGAAAATTCCGAAATTTAGAGTGTAATTTTTTAACTGTGAATTTTCTGTGGCTTTCTGTTTTAATTCTTCATTCCACCATTGCATCTGATAAGGGCGACTACAAGTATTTGAATGCTTATTCTACAGTAACATTTAGTTAATCATAGCGTTCTGGACATAGCTAAGATAAATTCAGAACAAAAATACAGAAACTTATCAATTCAGTTACTAACCCTCGAAAGTTCAAATCTACATCAGAGATGAACTGAGGTTCTCAAGCTTGTTTCCAGACAGCTATCTGTAGACTCATACTCTTCAATTTCTGTACCAATATCTTCTGTAATAACTCTTCGATTTCACGTTCATCCAACTTTTCACATCCTGAAAATAATGCAACAATAGATAATATGGCGACATGAGACTTCAAATGAAAGACAATTTGGCCTTATTAGGTTAAGGAAAAGGGGTGACTTTTGTATACAGTGCCTCTTTTCGTCAATGTTACAAAATATTGGCTTCTTCGTGTCATCAACTGATGAAAAGTAAAAGCAAAGCCAACTCTCATATGCTAAAAGAATATTCTTCGATGTTTAACTAAAGTTTTAAATTTACATGCGATTGTGGTTACTAAAAGACATGTGTTAGCTGTGATTACGCAGCGGTAATGTGGCATATCGATCGCGCTCGGGTCAAGGGTCATCGCTCCAGTGATGACCCTTGACCCGAGTGCAATCGATACCCCATGGCCCAAAACACTGCTGCGTATTCACAGCTAGTGTATGATCCACCAGCCACTGAAAGAAATAAAGGTTTCTTCACGTAGTTAAGCTTTTTCAAAGTACAATACACTTAATTTCGAAGGATAATAATACAGATGCTTCAAAATCCAATACCTTTTAATATTTTGAAGAGAAAACTTACCCTTTCTGGTCTTGCTTTCGCACGATCACGACTTCAGCGTGCGCTTACAAGAAAAATGTCGCAACTTCCGTTTTGATGCATCATGGGATAAGAAAAGGCACCAAACTTGAACACCAAATGTTAAGAAGTACAACGCCTCTTGCACGCCGATGTTAAAATTAAAACGTTCATAGTGGTTTTTTGATTTTCTTTTCAAAATTTCAAAATTTCAACCCGTAATAAACGTGTGAAATTATTTTTTATACTTCCTTTTTTAGAAAAAACATGCTTTCAGCAATTGTAGACCGGAAATATTTTCCACTTATTGTGAAATTCGTTACACCGAAATCCGTGTACGTATGCCGGACAGCGAGGCAGTAGTAAAGTTAATATAGCCATTATAAAGTAAAAAACAAAAAAGATTGTTAATTGTTTCATAGTACTGTAAAATTTCTGTGATGCTGAGTTTTTGAACACTTGAAGGAGATAGTTGTTAACACTACGTGTTCAGGTTTAGAACATCATTGTTAATAATATGAACACTAGTGTTAACAATATGAACACTAGCCGTTCAATTTTGAACACCGACATATGTACATTTTGAACGCGTAAAGACGCGTCTAACGTCCACTATTTTTACAGTGCACAAGCGTGCATTCTGTGTCATCAAACATAATCCCTCAGGTTCACCAAGGTCTCAAGCTTGTGATATTTTAAAAAGCCACGGCATCTCTAAGAATGAGAACTGCTGCTCAATCGCGTCGTTTCATCTACTTCCTAAGTATATTCGTAAATAGTTCAAATAAATCAAAATACTGTGGCTATCCGTCAATAGCGCATTGAAAGGTATGTCCGCCCGTGGCCGACTATCCTTGACAAGGCAAGACAATAATTGACACATTCACGTGACCGAATCCGTATGTCTAAATGGTGAAGATACATTCGGTGTATCAAAATTTCAAAATTACTAAATGAAATGATTACTAAATGAAATAAAAACTGGTAAATAAAACAAAAATCGTGCAATTACTGACAATACTTTCGATCCATCCGCAGTAAAAGAGAAATAAGAAGACTGTGCATGTGATAAATTCTGTACAATCCAATGGATGTTTTCTCTGTTTGGCGTCGTCCTTTACAAGTATTCGGCGATAAGTTGTGTGGCACCGCGAAAAACGCTCCCATACGATGACGTCAAACAGAAAAAATACCATGGGGTTTAATAGATACCTTTCGGTTTCAGTGTCTGCATCGTGATCTTGCAGCACGAAATATTCTTCTTGGTGAAGATGAAGTTTGCAAAATTTCAGACTTTGGATTAGCACGGCACATTACAGAAAGTTACGTATATCAAAGAAAGACAGCGGTAAGTTTACTTAATATGCAAGTTTTCTTTCAGAATTTTCGTCATGATGACTGCTTGTCTGTAAGAAGACAGAAAAATGCTTGAAAATAAAATGGGAGATATAACTTTGTACTTGAGGTAATATATATATATATATATATATATATATATATATATATATATATATATATATATATATATATATATATATATATTGTTCGTGTGTGTATCACAAATTACTTCCAAGTACAAAATAAAAATATCTTTTACTTAAGTTTTATGCATCCTGCAATCGTCAGACAGATGACGTGAAAGGATTATTTCACTTTATCCGCTTGATAATTGCACGATATATGACACTTAACAAACATATAATTGCTTTTTGACATATATATATATACATATATTTCAAATTTCCTGAAGTACAAATGATATCTATGGATAAAGCTTCATACATCTGGCCATTGTCAGACAAGTTTTTCGTTTTTTAATCGTCGGGATTGGCCGTTGTACAGTTTTTGTAGGTTGCATTGAAATTCGTTAAATGTTACACGTTTTGAAGACGACACTTGAAAACAAGTTTGGCTCGTTTTTAATAGCATTGATTTACCATAATCGATTGTGAATACCTTTTGTGCTAGAAAAAGATGGTATTGATTGCATATATAAGAGTAACTCGATGCATTGTCAATAATTGACCACGGTACATCAGAAAATCCTGGTTATATTTGTTCAGAGACAAAATAAACTTTGATGGTTTAGTACTGCTCTCATACGTTTTTACAGAACAATTGCATGTGGCTGGCAAAGCGTGCCTTGGCAGTATAATCAGGCCTATTTAACATCCTTATTAACTTATTCTGTAGTTCAGACCGCTTTCGGAAGTAATAATCAGCAAGACGTGGGGAGTTATTCTTGTTAGTTTCAACATTCTTCTTTTACACGAAGTTTGTCATCACGTAACATCACGTGATTGAACTCCCCTTTCACTCGATGACTAAAAATTACAGACTTTCCATATAACCTTATCATTATTTCATCGACACTCTCACATTCACTCTTGCACTTCTTAGTTGATAGACTGTTGAAGGGGTAATATTTATTTAAACGAATTTTGCGCTGTACTATACAGGTCAAATGAATAAGTAATAAAATGACAATGCAAAAACTGAGCACTTTTGTACTAATATCGACGAACATATGAACATATATCTTTGTTTGCTCACAAATTTAGGGCCGACTCCCAATTAGATGGATGGCTGTAGAATCTTTAACTGAATCGATTCATACAACGATGAGTGACGTTTGGTCGTATGGAATACTACTTTGGGAGATGGTGACACTAGGTTGTATTTATTTTAAGGTTCCAAGACAAGAAATTGACCATTTTAAACCAACAATTCTCTAGTGTTTAATTAGCTCAGAACCCCCGTAAATTGTATATTTTCGGAAAGCCTACATATGGGGGAACAGTTTGGTTACCATAGTGTCACCATTGTTTACATAACTATCACGTGACAGGTAATTCGCATAACCTTTCAAAAATCGGGTTTCCCTATGTTTTGTTACAATGCTTTGAGATATGTGGCTGAAATTTGTGTGAGTGCAAGCTTTCTGAAGGGTCTTCAAAAGTATGTCTCAGAATTTTTTTAAACCTTCTACAACAGTTTTTATGCCAGGAAAACTTCCAGAGCAGTGAATTTAAGCATAGTTGATTTCTTTAAAATTGTGCTCCAAAAAAACTAAGCAAGATATAAAAAATATGAGACACACTTTGGAAGAGCGTTGTGACAACTTGCATTCCAGCAAGTTTGAGTCAGATATTTTGAAGTATTGAGATAAAACATAGGGAAAACCGTTTTTTGAAAGGTTATGCAAATTACCGTGTCACGTGATAGTTATGTAAACAATGGAGACACTGTGGTTACCAAAATTTTCCCGTATATCTAGGCTTTCAGAAAATGTATACTTTACAGGGGTTCTGAGCTTATTAACCGTTAGAGAATTGTTAGATTAAAAAGGTCAAATTTCTTGTCTTGGAACCTTAAATAATCAGTAGGGTAACATATTTATATCAATTAGATACATAGGTACCTGCTATATAATATACCATAGTTTTTAATATTTGGTTGTCTATTGTACTTTCGATCCAATATTTGTAAATTGTTTAGTATTTGATATTATATCATACCAGAATATTGATGGCGCAAATACAGCTGTCTGATTGGTCGAGACGCAAAAAGAACCGTGGTATATTGGTGATATACTACGACTGGTATACGCGAGAGCTTTCAGCTTGCGCAAACCCCGTTTTTTTTTTGATGTTCCAGTCCTGAATTTCAATATACTCTTATGATATAAACGAAATAAATCACACCCTTTGTTGCTTAATTACATCCCATTTAATTTTAACAATTATACATTGCAATTTCTTAAATATATTTAAATGCAAACAACAACACTTTTAGATGTTGCACTGGGCAAAATACTTGATATACGTCCAGTATATTGGCGTGTTTTGACGTATGGAACGCAACATTTGTGGTATATACAACATATATCCTTGTACATAGCACATATCAATACGTTGAACAAGAGTAATGCAGATCTCTGCACAGCAAGTGTACACTGTAATTGAGCAATTTATTAGTACACTTACGAGTATACTTAAAGTATTTAACAAATGTAGAGCATCAGTACATGTGTTTACATTGCTGTATATCAAGCATTCCTCCAAGCGCAACATTCAAAAGTGTTGCATGTTAAGCTCACTTGAATCATTTTCATTTTTTTTTAAATCGACGAATTTAAAAATATGTGATCTGCCATGAGGAGAACTATGATGTACAAAAAAGATAGTATATTTGTAATCATACTGATTTTCAACCACACGGCGAATCATTGTTGAGGTGTCGACATGCCTATTTAGAAATAATTGAATAAGATAATTATAAACGAAGAGTATTCATCTACCAGTAAAATCAAACGTTCAAGTTAAGTCTAGTTTCGGATAAAAGTAAATCTAAAAAAAATTACCGACGAATTTGAATGTAATCCTTCTGAGATATACACCCACACAGCTGAATAATTATTCTGAACTCATCTCATAATGTTGACTATCTTTGTGCATATTTACCTCTTTTATCATACGATGTTTTCTTAATTGAACAGGTGCAAGTCCGTACGCAGCTCTGTCTGGAAAGGAAGTAATAAGAAGAGTGTGCCGTGGTCACAGATTGGAAAAGCCTCGCCACTGCGATTATGAATTGTAAGACCAACATTCTTGAAAATTCCACTTTGGGCTTCTTATTATATTCTCATTGTTCACCTTTCTCCAAAGTGTTGTGTTTATGGTTATTTTATTTTTCCCTGTGTTAAACATTATATACCAGCATTCCATATATCAACATTACCAGAAAACACCCGAAGTTGATAAAGATACAATGTCCCAAAGACCACTCCCTCTACACATAACACGTTTGTAAGAAATTTTGGATAATTGGATGGTGAAGTAAGGTCGTTTTTAGCTGCAAATGTAAACTCATCTGTTTTCTTACAAAGTTACACATTTGTTTTAGCAGCAATTTGTAATATTGCATCATCTAGCTATATGGCACCTAGCACTTTTGTGAAATTTTATAACATGAAAATCCAAATATCCAAAATTAGTTCCAATTGTGTTACAGACTCGTCAATCAAAGAAAACGTAAAAGTAAGCTGCATTTGCATCAGTAACATGGGAATTACATTCAGCGCAACTAAATACTTATGTATTGCATAAAGAAAAGGGACCCAAAAAGTTGTGAATATGCCGTCAAAGACGTTTTTCACTCTAAGGAAACTGCTTCACCTCTTCAGTCATATACAAAGCCACTGTTACCACAATCGACGATAAGAAACACTATAGAAACACATTTATTTCATGGAATGAACTTTCTAAACAAGATACATGTGCCTCTAGTCCACATTCAAAACAGTCATATAATGATTATATTGTATTTCGAGAAGGTTTTTTAAATTGATAATTTGTTTTTTGGCAATAATTTGAAAGTAAGTCATATTTTAATAAAATTTGCCTTGGTATAAAGTTATTAATGGCAGTTCGGTGACAATCTCTATAAAGACGAAACAAAATAAGGATAGTGAAATGAGGGTTGTGGTAGTTTATCTTTTTTTTAAATTGGGTTGGGTAAAACTGACGTCATTCACTGTTGTCTATTGTTTTCAGTGAACAACTGTATCATCATTCAAAATTTACCAATGTATAAAAAATACTAGTGTAACATTATTAGAAGAATGCAGTAAAGCAATCTTTTAAAAGTTTATCATCGTGTTATGGTACGGCTCACCTCTGTAGTCTTTTTACTTGATGTATCTGCGACCACTACGAAGATCATACATCATGTATTACACATTAAGCAAAGAAGCTAACTAACGAAGGTTAAATTGCAAAAGCATCTATCACGACTATATTTACCTATTTCGTTATTGTTAGTTTACAATAATAGCGATGGTATGACGTTTTCTTTTGAATTTTAAACAGCAGTTCAAGATGAAAAAACTAAGTCCTCGTCAATATCACGTCATCGATTTTCTCATGTTCAGATGAAGGTCGAGTTTACGTTAGTTTTGTAAGTAAGTTAAGAAACGACAAAAAAGTTTGAAAAAGGAAGGCAATCGATTACTATAAAGGCACCGTTTCCTCGCTGGTAAAGAATGATAAAGCGGGGACGGATATACACAGAAAGGCAAGAATAAGCTGTGAAGCATTTTTTCCACGGTATCAATTTACCTTGAAATTCGATGTTGCACAGAGTAAACTTGCTTACACTACTACTCTTACGCATTTAGAAGAGTTTGCATTTATGTGAACTTTGTCAAGCTGAGTCGTATGACTCTATTCGACTGATTTCAATATCGAATAAGTGTCTCTGGGCATAAAAAATAATATCTTTACTAATTCCTCACCGCTATGACATCATCGAATACTCATTTGTTTTTGTTTTTCTTTCCAATGGTGCGGCAACATTTTCTTTTGAATTCTTCTAAAGGAAAACTTCGTCACCGAAAGCATCCAAATTATTTTTTACTCGAGGTTTATATATTTAAATTAACTCGCAATAGGAAATTGTTTCCCATCTGCATAGTCATGATAAAGTATTTACTCATTTTACCGTGTGAGCTGGTCTTGGATTTCATGACTATAATAAAATACATTCTCTTTTGTTTCCACTAGGTATGATGTAATGCTGAAATGCTGGAAGAAAAACCCAAACCAAAGACCCTCTTTTTCAAAACTTTCTACCATTTTTGGAGATATGGCACAAAACAAAACAAAGGTAAACTGCTCTCAATGCTTTCACGTTTTCATCGTTACAATTGTTTGTCATTTTACGGGTAATTTGATTTCAGTCTTTTGGCTTCAATCCGTTTAATTCCTTTTTGATAACACAATTATAGCATTTTGTTGTATGGTTGTACAAAATGACAATCCATGGGGCCGTATTTTCAATCAAGAATGTTTTGACTTTGTAATTTAGGATTGATTGGTTACAAATTTATAACTTACATTTTGTAAGGTGTGCAACTATTCTTATTTTTCAGAGATCAACCGAATAAATCTGTGTTTACCTCCTCTTTCTTTACAGTCTTACCTGAATATGGAGCACTTTGACTACCATTGTTACATAAACTTAGATGAAAGTGACAGTGAATTTGAAAGCAGTGTTTGACAAACATGTTTTCTAGTACGATATAAAGCGAAATTATGAGTTTCTGACTTTTTGCAAAGAAACCTACGGAAGAGTGAAATCCAAATATTTCGTGAAGTAAAAAAGTGTTTATGTTTATTTCTATTTGGTATAAGCCGAAGCTTGTAAGGTACAGCAATTATACTTAGAATAACTCATATCTCATTATGAGTTCTTTTTATAAAGCTATATATAATATAGTTGAGTGCATTTTTGTCATACTATGTCTTAATTAATTGGCTTATTGCTGAAAGTCTTTGTCACAATGTTATACCTTTAATACTTTATAGCCATACCTAATTAATTAAGTCATATATCAAAAACAAACAAACAAACAAACAACCCCCCCCAAAAAAAAATAACATTATATGAACAGGTGTTTAAGCAGGTCCGTCTGCATTAAGTTTTTGTCTTCCTTGACGTTTAGTAAATATGCAATGTCAGTAAACGAAAGGTTAAGTTTCACATATAATGTACCCACATGAGAACACGCTTTAGAAGGTTTTTACAATGTTCGGCTAGAAAATAATTGCAAATGTGGTATGAAATTGTTATTTTGCACATTTTGTAACCTAGCTAAAATATATAACAGATAGGAATTTTCGTATTACTAAATATGAAATCTCAATGCACTGAATCTGAACAAATATAGAATAATTGAATCACCTAAATGGTATATGTTTACCTAAAATACCTTTAGCATAGCGAGGAGCATCATGACATGTGTAACTATACTTATTCAACATCTGTATTTTGGTCATTTTCGCTTCTAAGGCGTCTTTCTGACAAATGATTTATTCTCGTAGTTACCTACTTGTATGCTTGTAACATAGGATGTCACTTGTGTGTCACACGCAAAAGTAAACGGTTCTGCCTGAAGTCACCACACGCGCCAAAATTCAGGACAAATTACTAAATGACATTCAAATGTGACTCCGCATGTGCCGAATGAGTGTCCGGAGTAGTCAGCCGACTTGTAGCTAAACAGTCAGAATGATTTTTAAGGTTCTGGTGAATTTTACGTGTTTGAGGAACTGAGCTTGGTTGTGATGATCTGTGGCATGGTGTATAGAAGAGAGTCGCATTAACATGAATCAGACAGAGAGGGGTGTTCGCGATAAAGAGGCCCGGACAGGCAAAAATAAATATTGATTTTTAAAATTATAATGCGAGCATTTCGTTTTGTTTTGTTTTGTTTTGTTTTTCGTTTTGTTTTTTTTTTTGCTTATTGACCATTTTATAACGATAACCTTTTTGTTAAAATTTATGTTACTCTAAGGTAATTCTTATCTTACTTTCATTTATTTAGAAATTATAAGGGCTACATATCTTATTTAATTTTAACAAGTAATGACAATATAAATTTTTTTTTTTTCCAAAATTGTGGGTTGGAATTTGTTCTTTCTTTTTTATGTCGTCAACTATAAGTGTTACAGGTATGTTTTTATGCGATGTAAGATAAACTTTTTCTTTGAAGAAGACCTTTGATGTGCTTTAACATATCTCAACAACGATATGGACTGGAGTTCTTTTTTTGCCGGATGATGACAATTATAAAACATGTATTTTTTAATTGGAAGACTTTGAATAACATTTGAGCTGCTTTCTCGTATATCATTAACTACAATTACTGGAGCTTTGATTCTTGTTAATTACTATGACCTCACTATTGGAAGACATCAAAAACGTATACTCGACCTGCGTCATGCAAAGTACTTTATGCATGCAGCGTGAGCGACTTTTTCATTTAGTACGGATTTTATTTCAAATGATAGCTTTGTTTCGCACCATATTGTATGTCAACAGGAAGTATTTTTATCATATTCCCGATTAATCTTACATTAATGGAAATTAATACTGTTAATCGAAGTCCGTGCTTTGCTTTCATGTTTTCATGTTTTACAAGTCAAAAAACGATTTATAAAATATAACAGGACAAAAGAAAGTCTTTCATAAAGTAATAGCTAAAAATAACAAGAAAGCTGCTAATAGTCGTTCCTAATAATAACTGGAAATATTTCCTTTTGTTTATGTGACGTAGTGTCATGTAATTATTATCCATGAGCTGTCATTACTATTCATGAGGGCATGTATGTCTCTCTTGGCCCACGTGTACTCAAGCCAGTCTCCAGCTTACCATCACTCTATGTACATAGCTTAGAGTTTAGTGTAATAAAGTAGCATCTTAGATTATATTGTACTCGCTGTTTCCAGTCGTCTTTACATCCCTTCATCATTGGAATACTAGCCTTGCCGGCCCCAACACGCTACCACATAACCGACAATACCAACGTAACCTCGGTTATATCACATTGGAGCCAGCTGGTGGGATTCTAACTCACATTCTCAAGACGGACTTGGAGGAAACCTGGTTGTAACAAAGCTTAACCCGTGAGTACTTTGAAGACACTATAAGCCGCGTGTAAGACACACTCGGAATTTTGACAAATAACTGTGTGCTACTAAAAGCTTAGAGACTCGGAACGAACGCTTCTATGGTTGTTGTGACCTGACTTTGCTACAAGCAGCAAGTTAAATATCTGCCGGAACTTCGGAAAGTTATCTGCAGTGGGAGACTGTTGTCATTTTTATGTATGCATTGGTATGTGGACATACCATCATAGCAGAATCTCCGATACCTGAGATATTCCAGTGGAACTGAATTTGCTGATCAACTTAATACTGGTGCAGACGTCGCTGTGTGGACGTAGCTAATAAACCAGAGACAAGAAGTTGGATTTTGTGAGCACTGTCAATCTTGAAGAGAACTCAACCATAAACCAGCAGAAGCAAGTTCACAGAAGACGGGGGACAATTAAAGAAGACAAAAGAACTTTTGTGTGAAGTGAACCTAATTGAACCTTGCCGTAGACACTGTCAATGAAGCAACCAGACTTTGAAATTTCTTATGACTTTGAAATTTCTTGAAAATTTCCGTGCGCAGAGAATTTTCACAATCTTTTTGTTTCAGTGTTTAATTAATCTTTCAGTTTACGCGGGAAGACACACCTATTGACGCAAAAGACTGTAAGTACTAAGATAAACACGTATTGAAACAAAGTCTTAACGATCTAAAGATAGGTTGTTTTTCTGGGGTGAACGCCCCTTAACTAAGTACCTGTGTAAATCGTACGACAAGAAATTTGCATTTCTGTGATTGTGCACTGGTGTATCTTTTCATTAGTAGTGAAAAACAAAGATAAGAAGCCGTGGAAAATACTTCATTCAGTTGCATTCAATTAAGAAATTTACACTGACTGGGTGGTGTCAACACACTTGTGGTTGATACCATTGCATTCTAGGGGTGACCAGGTAAGTGCATATTTCTTACTACAGCCGTGTGCTAGTGAATGAATGAGTATGTCCGATACGGAGGGTGAAGTATCGGAGGGTGAAGTAAGCTTTCCCAGTATGACAGAAAGCCAATACCCTAAAGTTAAACAAGAGCCTATTGATGATTATGGCGCAACAAGTGGTTTAAGTGGAAAAGAATTAGCTGAAAACCTATTGCATCAAAAAGAAATTCTTCAGCTCAAATTGAATCTGTATAAACAAGAGCAGGCAAATCACACGCAGCATTTAGAGAGAGAACGCATGCGTCTAGATGCAGAAAAACAAAGATTTGAGCTGGAAAAAGCAAAACGAGAAATTGAACTAAAGGCAGAAAGGGAACAGCGCGAACACGATTAGAAAATGAAAGAATTAGATGTACAACAAGCGAAAGCAAAGTCGCATGATACAGATCGTGAGTTCAATGATTGGACTGCTAAAATTTCTCAGTTCAAGGAAGGTCACAATGTGGACACACATTTGCGTACATTCGAGAGGCTAGCTCGAACGTACAGTTGGCCTAAGCGGATTTGGCCAAAGAAATTAGCTCCGACTCTTGTAGGTAAGGCCCAGGAGGTATATTCTCGGTTAAGAGAAGATGATGCCCAGATTATGATAAGGTCTAAGTTGCTACACTTAGGAAGTACAAGCTCACCAGAGAGTCATACAGAGTTAAATTCAGAGCTTGCAAACATACAGATGAGGAGACATTCTGTATGTGGGGTGATATTGTTGCTGATACTTTTGACCGCTGGATGGAAACAAGTGGGGTTCCGTCATTAAGTGGTGAAGAAAAGTATGAACGGGTACGTGAACTATTCATAATGGAGCAATTAATTGAAGGCGTGCCCAAGCAAATGCAAACATATTTGAAGGAAAGAGATCCTGAAAACTATAAGGAGTTGTTAAAACTTGGTGAAACATATAAATCTGCACATTCTGGCACTACTAGCGATCAGACTGAGTGGAAGCGGGGTTTCAAAAGTTTTAACAATAAAAATAAACAGCAAAAGGGTGTGGGAAAGAAGTTTGATGACTCATCCCAGAGTGGTGAGAAGTCAAAGCCCTCAGCTGCGTGTTATACTTGTGGGAAAACTGGTCATTTGGCAAGAAATTGTCCCGAACAAAAGTCTGATAAAAATGCAGGTTCAGCAAAGACAAAGGTCGTTGGCCATGTCAAAACTCAGGATGACAAAGGCTATGATATTTGGGCTGAATTTGGTAATAGTTATCTACTTGGGAGAAATACTTACGTTGGGAGTTTAGACGGTAAACCAGTGAGTATTCAGAGGGACACGGGTTGTTGTCAAACCTTGGTAAAGCCAGAGTTTGTACAACAAACTAACTATTTGCCTGGAGAGACTTGCAATATTAGTTTTGCAGACGAAACAGTGCATGAGGCGTTTGTTGTCAAAGCCCACATCGAAAGTGAAATTTTCACTGGACCTTTGCGTAGGGGGGTATGGAAAGGTATACCCAAGGACGTTCTGCTAGGTGAGGACGCGCTTGCCTTGCAGGATCGCCGTGCGTTAGTGGTCACAAGACGTCAAAAGAAAGCGCAGGACGAGCGGGAGGCTATAGTTAAGCAAAATGAATTGGCGTCTGGCGTGAGAGCAATACCTGTTGAGGAATTGCCGACTCTCAGTGAAGCAGAAGAAAGTGATGATGACTTCGATGAGGAAGTAGAATCATCTGATGAAAGTAACAGTGCTTCAAAACACATTGACGAGGTCAATGAAATCCAAGAGGTAATTGGGTCACGTGACGAACACGATGATTCACTGGGTATCTCTAGATTGTTTGATGAGGACAATTTAAACGATTGGAAAGCGGATGATGTAAACAGTGAGAGTGAGTGTAAAGATACCTCCCATGATGCATCAGCCCTTGACGAGCCGTTTGATGAGACTTCATCAGATCTGAGTGACATCAGTGATGACGAGGAAAGTGATGACATCACTTCGAAAGTGTCCAAGAATATTTCCATTGGATTAAAATGTCAGCAGGAATATGCTGAAATATTAAGATTAGATCGGGATAAGTTAAGAGAACTTAAATCGGCCCATCCTACTCTTGCAAAGGTGCGAGAGCATGCAGATGCAACTCAATCGTCGGAAAATCAAACTGGATTTTTCTGGCATGAGAAATTATTGTATCGTAAGTGGATTTCTTCACATAAGGTGCTTGAAGTTAGACAAATTGTAGTACCGGTGGAATGTCGCAATGCATTGTTAAGAGTGTCACATGACATACCTCTGTCAGGACACCTTGGCATTGAAAAGACTAAACAAAGGCTGCTACAATGCTATTATTGGCCCGGTATTTTTAAGGATGTTGCAGAATACTGCAGGACTTGTAGTCCATGTCAAACATCTGCAAGACGGAGAGCGTCTGAGAAAGCGCCTCTTGTTTCGATGCCTATTATAAATATACCGTTTGAGTTAATCGCAATGGATATTGTGGGTCCATTGAAAAGAACTCGACGAGGAAATAAGTTTATTTTAGTCATCGTGGATTATGCAACTCGGTATCCAGAGGCTTTGGCTATGCCAGACCAGGAAGCCGAGACTATTGCGACAGCGTTGATCGAAGTTTTTAGTCGGATGGGACTACCTGGTGAAATTTTGACAGATCAGGGTACAAACTTCATGTCACGCCTTATGGCGGATATGTGTGCGAAGTTGAAGATCTCAAAAATTCGAACTTCACCATATCACGCACAAGGCAATGGATTAACTGAACGTTTTAACGGAATGCTCAAGGCAATGTTACAACGTTTCGTAGCGGAAGACCCGAAGGAGTGGGACCGATATTTGCTGTACCTTCTTTTTGCGTATAGAGAAGTGCCGCAAGCAAGTACTGGTTTCTCACCTTTCGAGCTAATGCATGGTCGAAGTATAAGAGGACCACTCGCTGTGATCAAGGATCAGTGGACTAAGAAAAGTTCACAGGAGGAAAACTTGGCGCAATACGTAATAACGATGCGAGAAAGACTTGCCGACATGAGAAAAATTGTCAAAAAGAACATGGAAAAAGCCCAAGCACGACAAAAACGGTGGAACGATAGGGGAGCAAGGAAATGTTCTTTTATGAATGGTGATAAGGTACTTGTACTCTCACCTTCCTCCACGCATAAGTTGAGTGCTCAGTGGCAAGGACCATTCACTGTGGTGAGGAAAGTCTCAAACGTTGATTACGAAATTGAGCGAGGTGGCCATAGAAAACCAAAGAAGGTTTATCATATCAACATGCTGAGAGCATGGAAAGAAAGAAATAAACTGGTGTATTTTGTCGACACTGTTGATGCTGTGTACAACAAGGACATAGAAAACTCTATGTACTACACACCGGAGGATCAGAGCACAGAGACTTGGAGAGATGTAGTAATTGCGGATTCGGTAACTGCGGATCAGCGTGCGGAACTGTTACGCTTACTGCAAGAGACAGTGATGTTTTAACTGACATACCCGGTTGTACTGATCAGGTAGAACACGATGTGATAACCACTGACGAAACGTTAATTTGTCAGAAACCATTTCGTCTACCGCAGGCAGCTAAACAGACAGTTAAAGAGGAACTGCAAAAAATGCTGAAAGCTGGAATTATCACTGAATCAAAGAGTTCCTATGCCTCGCCTCTCGTTTTAGTCAAGAAGAAACAGGGCGGAATCCGATTCTGCGTTGTCTATAGAGGTCTGAATAAGGTCACGGTATCTGACACATATCCGATGCCTAGACCAGACGAATTGATTGAGGAAATCGGTGGAGCAAATTATATATCGACGATCGATCTCACAAAGGGATATTGGCAAATTCCCTTGAGCAAACGTGCTCGGAAGAAGTCAGCCTTTATCACTCCTTTTGGACTGTACGAGTTTACTGTTATGCCATTTCGGATGAAAAATGCGCCAGCAACTTTTCAGAGGTTAATGGATAAGACGTTTAATCAGCCCAGAGAAAAAGCATATATGGATGACTTGGGTCCACATGATCATTCATGGGAAGATCATGTTAAACACCTGCGTAGCATATTTGAGAGGTTACGTAGTTGTAAACTAACTGCTAGACCAACGAAGTGCTATCTTGGTGGCAGTGAGGTTTCTTTCATTGGTTACGGTGCTGGAAGTGGAAAAATAAAACCTATGGCAGATAAGGTTAATGCTGTTGTCAATTATCCAACACCAGTGACAAAGCATGACGTCAGATCATTTTTAGGATTAGCAGGATACTACAGGAAGTTTATCCCAAATTTCTCTGACATTGCGACCCCATTGACTGAGCTGACATGTAAAAATAGCCCAGCCAATGTTCAATGGACTCAGAGCTGTGTTGATGCTTTCCAGAAGCTGAAAGATGCTTTAGCATCATCACCAGTTCTGGCGGTTCCAGATTATAATAAGCCATTTGTGGTGCAGACAGACGTGTCTGACCATGGTATTGGTGCAGTTTTGTGTCAGTATGATGACAATGGAGAGGAACATCCGGTTCAGTATATTAGCCGAAAACTCCTCCCCAGGGAAAGAAATTACCCAACTATAGAAAGAGAGTGTTTAGCCAATGTTTGGGCTGTGGAAGCTTTGAATCCTTACTTGTACGGGAGAGAGTTTACAGTTCAAACAGATCACAATCCATTGGTTTGGTTAGACAAAATGTGTAGTAAAAATCGTAGGTTGTTGCGATGGAGTTTAATACTGCAAGAGCATCAATTTAAGATTGAGTACAAGAAGGGTAGCGAAAATACAAACGCAGATGCATTGTCGCGAATGTGGAGCTCAGATGTACGGTAGTGTGTGAAGGTGCATGAATGATGTAGTGAAAGGGCTGTAGTGACCTGATATACACTGTTTTTGAAAATGCATGTTGAATTTTCAACCCTTATAGTAATGGTGTTTGCCCAGGTTGCTGTACCCGACTTAGTCAGTAGTTTTTTTGTCATGTACGTTCCTTTAGATTCAGTAGTATTAGCATTGTATTATTTCATTTTGATTTTTGCTGATTTTCTGAATTATTTTGCCGTACTAGTGATGTAGACTCCCTGTCTCCATCAAAATAAGGAGGGAGGAATGTGACGTAGTGTCATGTGATTATTATTCATGAGCTGTCATTACTATTCATGAGGGCATGTATATCTCTCTTGGCCCACGTGTACTCAAGCCAGTCTCCAGCTTACCATCACTCTATGTGCGTAGCTTAGAGTTTAGTGTAATAAAGTAACATCTTAGATTATATTGTACTCGCTGTTTCCAGTCGTCTTTACATCCCTTCATCATTGGAATACTAGCCTTGCCGGCCCCGACACGCTACCACATAACCGACAATACCAACGTAACCTCGGTTATATCACACTCTATGTTTCAGATATGTAATATATATTGGATTTTCGTATTTTGCAAATTTCTCAAAAGTATTAGGTGCCACATTGCTGAATATCGCAATATCGCAAATTACTCATAAAAAACAAGTGCCTTCACCATCTAATTATTCCCAATTAGTTTCACTTTTGTTGCGACTTTTATGTTTAAGACTGGACTAGCAAAGTATCACATTGATTTTGTATTCCTATGATCTTTCATTTTCTTTTACCATACTTCTGATATTAGAATAACTGAAACTCGGTGATTAATGTACCAAAGTGGCAAGCCAACAAGATAGGATCGTCAACTATTCCCTTGAATTACAGTGTTTGAAAATACTCACAAGGGAATCCTAGAACTTCGGTAAGCAAAATTAGCCTTAGCTGTAGAAAATTCAAATGGAACGCTCCGAAGCGAATATCAGAAAAAATGCCCCGGTTTTGATATACATTTACTGTGGCCACATTTCCTGATTTTGGACTATGGGTTACAATTAATACAAAGTTTCTTGCAATAAAAGATTTGCAATTTATTATTCAGAAACGATGTTGGATGTTTATATTGGATGACCCGATGACACAGTTTATAGTAAAAAGTTATGCAAAGAACTTTCAAAGGTTGTCGTGAAAACAACATGAAAGACAACATCATTTTCTTAGCACGAGGAACTGTCTCATAATGTCGAGTAAACGTCACAGGTGACAGTATCATAGAATGATGCTGGATATTCTGTGCTTAATATAAAGTCTGCCATTTATCAAATAATAACATTATATGAGAGAAAATGTCATTCGCTTCAACTGTTACTGCTGTAATAAAACTAATACATTATTTTTGTGTTTGGTTAAAGTACATAAATAACGCAGAAATCATGTTTTCTTGTATTACCATTTTAATGTAAGACATAAATAGACAAAACAAAAAGAACCACAGTTTTATACTTCTGATAATGACAGATTGCGGCCTGCACATAATATGTAAATGTCAGGATCAAACGTGGTGTCAAATTCCTATCTTAATCATTATATGACAATATTCTACAAGTAAGGTTTAATACAGTGAATTTCAAAAGAGCTTGAAATTACAACTAGCTAGCGTGACTAGAAAACGTTTCTGGCGATAGAAAATACCTCCAACTTCATCCATTGCAAACATTCTCTTTCGGTAGATATTGCAAGAATTGAACCCAATACGACGTCCTCTGTTCTCACTCACTGGACACGTTGAGTGTAAGAAACACCAATCGTTATACAAACCCGTACACACTGTACTAAAAAAACACACTATCAGTAGCGTTCTGTGCGAACAGTGACCTATGCAAATAAAATAGGAAATCATAAATATCACACAATAACCAAGTGGCTGCTAATGTTCGATAACTTCTTTGCATTTTTACCACATGGTGGGAAAAATTTCAAATACGTGTCTATGTTGGAATTTCCATCACTGCTTTAACCATTAATCTCCGACATTTAGGTATGAGCAAGGAATATGATTGCTAGCAAGAAAAAATGTAATAACTGACACATTCAACTGATTTTGTGAAGCCCATGTTAAACCAAACCAAAAAAATACTTGAGAAATTATGCAATTTAGTTATCACTTATCAAGACAAGCTACACTACTGCAAGTTCAGTGACCAAATTGATGCACAAAACATTATCACAAAGTTGATATCCTAGAGCTATGAAAAGAGTATATTACGATGTTATAGAGCTATATGATTTCCGTTTTGATATTTTGATAACCAATATTATTCATGTGTTCTTGATTGATGCAAGACCATTACTTCATGACACTCTTCTAACATGTGTCATATTCATCTAATTGTTTAGCACATTCTTCAGCAAGACAGGGTGTTATAAGTACTCTGGCTTCACTGTTATCATTTACTTCCAGCTGCTGTGTAAGTAATCAGATAAGTGTCAGTAAATATATTTTAAAGAAGTTTAAAGAAAAAACCACAGATACTATATGTAACCTCATTTTGTATTGTCTACGGCAGCAGAATAGGATAGAGCGCCAAATGAAGTATAGAAAGGTCGGCGGATATGCTGCTTACGGTTTGCAATTATTCGTTTGATTGAAACTAACTCTTGGCATACTAATTTTTCGGTTTGCACACAATAATGTTCTCTTCATTTAAACAGGTCATTATTATCTCCCAGAAAAGCACCTGGCTAGCCGGCGTAAGGATTGGTGTTATTACTGTTTTTTTTTTATGTATTCATTAATTTTAGGTAGGTCGGTATTTTTCGCAGACCACAAAAAGTTACCTTTGTAATAATTTAGAAAAACACCCTCGATTGAAAATTTACAGTCACTGTGTTGAATAAGTGGTTGAGATTAACTAGACAAAATTTCATGAGAAACAAAATATGTCTAAAAAAACAAATATGATAAATATAAAGTCAGGTAGCAAACACAGCGGAATCTGTTAAAATAAATATTAAAAAGCATACCTGAAGATTTTGAATTATATCCGTTCCCTTACTTCACAATCACCCTCGTTAATATTGATGTATGTGTGATGCTCGAACTCTGACATCTTTAGATAGGACTAAGATGCAAACAATATTTCAATCTTCATTAAATTATGTCAAATTTAAGTCAGCAAACGTTCAGCTAAGACATTTGTATTGTATGCCATGCAGCCCTAAAAATACATATTTCATGAGTTTCGCCTGTTATACTTGCTATATTTATTTGAATCACTGTTGTCAATTTTTGAGGTCGCCGCACTCATTTATAGATGTCTTCACTCAAAAGATGCGGAGTACCGATCTATATATCTGATGTTCAGATTTAATCTACACCAACAACGTGCCAACCTTGTTTGCAAGGGAAATTCATAAGAACAGCGGCAAAACTTGTTCTAGAGCCAGAAGGTATCAAATGGTTAATAAAAACAGAAGATATAGCATTAGCAAAGGGCTTCTGTTCTGTCAGTTTCGTCATATAACAAAGTAGGGGAAAGCAAGACTGACGTTCATATTGTCATTTTCACAACGCAATTATTATATTCATTTTGTGAATATTTTTGAATACTTGCCTTACTTTTGTTCTGTTTCATATCACCAATAATTTTGCACAGAGATGAAAACGAAGGCCTTTCCATTGGGTTCTCTTTCCAACATCGCAACATTACATCATACCTGAAAATTGATATGCCATGAAACGGTATTTATTCTGTGGCTGACTTGACTAAATAGGAAAAAGACGATGTGAATGATTACATCATCCACTGGGGCAAAATGCTTGATATAACAATATATACACCTATGCTGATTCTGTAAACGTGTCAAATACGTTAAGTATAGACGTCAGTATACTAATAAAATGCAAAACTACATTGTATACTTAGTGTGCAAAGGTCTGCATTACGTGTACTCATGATCTGCATAGAAATAGGCTACACATATCGACGTATTGGAATGTTCCATATACAAAGATATACATTGCGTATGCAATCAATATTTTGCTCCATATACGTCACAGTACGTAAATATTCTACGCATGTCAACCATTTTGTCCAGTGATCATTAACATCATCAACAACAAGAAGCATCATAATCATTGTCATAATTGTTCCCATTGTTTTCGCTATCGTCGTCGTCGGTTTGTCCGATAGTACTCTTTAGGTTTTTGGTCATTTAGTAAATCCAAAATTCACCTTTTCCACTGCATGTTGAATGTAACAATGTCATTTCACCTAGTTATTCGACTGTATATTGAATATCACCTACTGTTTGTTTTTAGTACAAATTGTAAGCTTTGACCTTTAAACAGGATGACTTGTCAGAATTACTAAATCAATTATTCATCAAGAAGTTTCAGTCACTCAACCTTTATACGAGCCTTACAATTCGACGTCACAGTGCCTCGGTTTTACCAATCTCAGTCCATCACAAACCTCCTGTTTGACCTCTTTGCCACTGAGTGTCGGGTAAGGACTTGCACCTACAAACAAACATTAGATTTTATGATATGAGAAACTGCAATGCCTATGTAAAGACAACCCTTCTACTGACATACTTCATTTGTTATTGTAATGAGCGATTAATACTGATTTTGCTATCTTTCAGACCTTTCATTTTTTTTCCCTGCAGGACAAAAATGCATCATGCAGATGCAAAAATTTTGCGAACATCAATGTTGCATAATACTATGAGGCATTCTAGCATCGAATTCCTCAAATTGAAATGACCTGTTAGACAAACTTTAATTTATATTACCTAGGGTCACAATTTCCCAGAGTTACACGCCAAAAGACCAGACATCACTCTTAGTTGTGTGCACAGAATCACGCAGTGATTCTACAGCCATCCATCGAAGTGGCAATGGACCCTGTGTAATTTAAGTGCAGTATATGGCATGAAATCTATCTTTCGATGACAACATTTTGCAAGCGTCCAGAGGGACACATTGAATGATCACATTATAAACGATAAATACTATTTTTGCTTCGCAATTATATATTGCTAGTTTGTATTCACATTCTTTATTTATAGACGAGTGGCTACAATGTCATTTCGTCAAGGTAACAAGCGTCTGCCTGCTCAACGTCTAATCATATTCATCACATGCGAAGACAAGGACCTAGCTTGTTTTAATAATTATACTCTGCATCAAAGTTTAGTTTTTGCCGATAGGGAGGCTTTTTGTCAAAATATCATATCGTTTTAATTGCGTCAATCATATCGGGACGTAAATCCTGAGCTAGTGACTGCATTTACAAAGTAATCGCTAAAGAAAGCTTAGAATACACTTAACACGTAAGTGCATAAAATTTTGAATTATACATGCATTTAAACCTAATTGTTCATTTTTATTATCCCATTTATACGCCACGGTACGGGTGTACAAATGTTACGCTGATTTTATAAGATATATCAGTCATCTTTCGTAGTGGCAAATGCCATTCAATGGGAGTAGGTATACGTACGAATCAGCATTCGCCACAACCTGAGCATTTACTTGAAATTTGATTGGTCATAAAACTAAAACTATTAGTCGAAATTTGATGACTTGATTCAAATTTGCTACATCTTAATTATGGTATGAACTATTATGAAGGAGTCGTCATGAGGAACAAATATTTCGACTTGCGAGAATTAGCTGCCCATTGTGCTGCGCGAAAGTATCGACACGAGAAATATTCGGACAGTCTACAAAATACGAGTGTTTTTTTTTCTAGCACAGAACAATCGTAGTATATATTTCGTTAGTCTTGCCAAAAGATGGTAACCTAATTTGTATTTTGAATCGCGAGTCTTTCTGTCTCTCTGTCTCTCTCATGAAAACTTGTTATTAAGTTTATACGTACATCGGACATTCTTTGATATGTATAATTTTCTTTGACATCCCTTGCTAGTCCAAAGTCGGAAACTTTACAAATATTATTATCTCCCAATAGAATGTTTCTCGCCGCCAGATCTCTATGAAGACACTGAAAAGTAATTAAAAATAGTAGAATTACTCATACATTAACTCTCACAATTAGTCTACGTTTTCCAATGGAAGTACCAGTAAAGAAGCTATCATTAGTAGACAAGTGAGCTGTACTCACTTTTTCCGACTCGAGGAAACTCATCCCTTTAGCTATTTGCCAGCAGAAGTGAAGTAAGTTTACTGGAGTTAGTTCTCGGTGTTTTTCATGGAGGTTCAAATATTCATGACTACCACGACCATCTCTAAGGTATGTTAATAAACTGCCATTTTTCATCAATTCAGTGATGATATACAGGGGACCTGCAAAATTAATTAAAAATTATTTGAGAAGTTAGCATTTATTAAGTCTGGAGAGAAAGGACCAGATGTCAGCAAGCAACGCATGGATTCCTCTACTGGCCCTTCAAAAAGCTTCAAAGGACATGGGACTTTTTAAAGTTGTATATTTTACAAAATCAAAAGGGTATTAGTTTATTTTTCGATATGCTTGTATGTTTTATTGTTTGACTCTATTGAAATTATTACAAAACAAGTGGATATAACTATATTTTGTGATGAGTGCTAAATGTAAACAAGTAACATAAAATAGATACCAATTATATTCGATCAAGAAGAAGAAAATCTTTTTTTGCACAAATGCAAAATTTATCGACATAAGCATTGTTTTTTATAAGATCCAGTTCCTTAGTATTCAAAATGCCCACTTGAAGGCGCTGTCTTTAAAAAGCGGCCACCCGCTTAAAATCTGTGACTGGTTAGATTTTCTCTTTGCATGGTAACTGTGGCAAAATTGGAACAGGTGACAGTATACCTTTAAAGCCTGTCGCACACGAGGAAAATTAGCTGAGCAAAATTTCATTCGAGGCTGTTTGCTCAGCTAGTGTGCGGTACCCTCATGTGCGGTCGATTTTTCCTTAGTTGTTGTCCTCGCGAGGCGTTGAGCAAAATATCCAATCTGTTTGATATTTTTTGCCTCGCGAGGCAAATTTTTCACCGTGTGCGCCGGAGAAAATCATTTTACTCACGTACGCGTCTTTTTTACTAAAGCGCGCGTGTTGAGATCACATGACAGTGCAAAGTGACCGCCTGTAGCCTGGCCCGTAGCATTGAAAACGCAGTCGCTTGCGATTCGATACACGGCGAAGGCTGCAACGCCTCCTGAGGACAAAAACTCACAAAAAATCGACCGCACACGAGGGTAAACTAGCTGAGCAAACAGCCTCCAATGAAATTTTAATTTGCTCAGCTAATTTCTCCCGTGTGCGGCAGGCATAAGGGTTATCACGCTAAGTTTGGCCGATACCGCATCGGGCCCAATCGATGTCTCCTTACGTTGACGAGTTGCGCAGAAAAGAGGAAAACTCACGGACACATCACGGGAATACAAATCGTTTTCGATCAACATTCGTGTACTAAACACGTTATCATCCGTGCGAAAATGATGCGGCCCGCCAAATTCGGTCAACTTTTATATGAAGCTAGATCG
Organism: Ptychodera flava; assembly: GCA_001465055.1. Taxonomy (NCBI): domain Eukaryota; kingdom Metazoa; phylum Hemichordata; class Enteropneusta; family Ptychoderidae; genus Ptychodera; species Ptychodera flava. The sequence goes on along the minus strand of LD365328.1, from coordinate 11,703 downwards.
AGTACGCCGCTCAGCGCACAGAACAAGCAGCCCTACGATATCTATGGATGAAAAGTGGATAGAGTAGCCGTATTAATTAGTTTATGTCTAAGAAATATGCATGTCCTTAGACGTCAAATATGCCGAATTTACCATCTAAGTAAGGAATTTGTGAATAGATGAGGGAAACATGAAGTGGGTACTGCGTTGTAACTCGTTCATGTGTGTGCAAATTGTTGCAGAACGAATAAAACATTTTGAAGGTATTAAAATCGTATGCTCGCATAATTTCGAGACTTAAATAGAACTGAACTAGTTTTCACAAACAAACCAATTTAGACAAATGTATGTTTGTAGTTTCCTCACTTTTTATCCGAAACCTGCACGGAAGACGATCATGGCCTCTGAATCTCACGAAAACATCATAAGCCTATGTTTACGTTCTCTGTCGTGAGTATCTTCAGTACAGTCGGATTTTTGTAGTCATGTATTGCTATACCTTGTATTATTCATTATCTAGACGTTATAACTTGTCTACAGGAACCTCTTCTTTGTCGTTTTTTTTTTTTTTTCACTGCACTGTCGACGACGACCGTTCCCTTCAGCAGCTTAAACGACATGAAAATGTCGTTTGAGACTGGCCGTGAACAATGAAAGGTGTCAGTCGCAATACATGCTAATGTTCAATGAGTTCGTTTGTTTGTTGTTGGTAAAACTGTACTTGCACCTAAGTGCTATGCCCAAGAAAGGAACGCAAGCAAAAAAACTGTGACCATAAAATGCTGTTTTGATGTGCCATAGTCTTATTCGCTCAGCTGTTTTTTTATGTATATGAACCAACCATCGAAGGTCATGCGTACAAAAAGCTACAAATAGTTCTGGTTAGAGTGAACAATTAATATTGCAATATTGATTCATAGTTTAAAATGTTAAAATACGGGTTTATATCATTGGTCTATAAACCATGGGAGTATGGCGATAGAGTCATAACATGTGTAATAATCGCTGGCAGCAAAGAAGATAATTGAATGATAATATCATAGTTACATACGTCCATTTGCCTCTGTACAGCATCCAAGCAAGGCAACAATATTCGGATGTGTTGGTAGTGCTTTCATCGTCTTAAATTCCCTTTCGAACTGTCGAATTTCTTCCGCAGAAGCATCGTCTAAAACAAGCACATTAACAAATTTAAACAATACAAATAATTATCATGCGAGAAATGGATCAAAAGACAGACGGAACTCTTAAATATTTGCCAAATCTGATTAAAATCAGATGCAGAGTATGGCGACGTCTACTTAGCGTACGCGGTATTCTCTTGCTGTCGCCTCTCACTTCATCTGATCAACTCCCATAGAAGGTCTCGTTTAAATCTCACGCACTGAAGCAGCCAATCAGATTTCACGTTACGCGATTCATGTAAACAACCGATCGTTATTCAAATCTGCAGCGTCAAGTACACAACACGACGCACTTTCAAATTTCAGTCTAGAAATTTGTGGCCGCGCGGCTGCCTTATACATATTATATTGGAGTGTATAAGTAACAGTAGAGCTGAGCAGCCAAAGTCGTTCACTGGGTGCTGCTCACAGTAATTTATGTCTCAAAAGTAGCTCTGCGTAAGATGCTGTGTGTTCCCGGTGTATCCACGGCCTGAGCTTCTAACACAGTGCTGCTAACTGTACTGATAAGCGGAATACACGGTGACCGCGGTTCCGATTTGGATCGCGCACGAAAAACTACCTTTTTCTCACTACTTTCGGCCGAAATTCGATGTTTTCTTACCCAGGTCACTCAATCGCTTACTCACAGACTGCAAACACATTTCATATAAACCAGAGAGGTCGGCCAGTGCCCGCTCCGACAAACTCGGCCAGTGGGACAGGTCGGCCACTTATACATGTGATCATATGATGATTGCGTACATTTTCTCTTCACAGTCAACAGATCCTTTTATACGCATGCCAATTTTAGTTTTTTGGTGTTAGTTTGTTGAACATTCAGAAAACAATGAGTAGGCGTTCCACTCTGAAAAACACGTCGGCTTCGGCGTTTCTGCAGATCGCGAGTAGGGCGCGGGCGTACGAGCGAGCGGTACAAATTTACAGTAACAACAACTTAAATCGTTGATCGATGGATGAACAACGTTTAATGCTATGGTTTGACGCTAGTAAATCGTAAGTTTACAGTTATTTTTAATGGAAAGCAAAACAAGATGTACCACACTGTGCGGCCGACGTCATCTTGTAGTTAGTGTTGTTCAAGCAAGGAGGTAACTTCATGGTGGAAGTAAGTTTGTAAACATCACTCTCATGAATGACGTCGACATTGACATCGCTTTCTCATAACATCATCAACATTATGAGTTACAATGCATTACCGTTAGCAGTTTTCCTGAAAAATACAATTGCTTCCTCCAGTGACTCTGCCCAAGTTCGTTATTAGATACTTTGCAAAGTTATTTACTCATGTATGTTAATTGTTGCATTTATTGCATTTACTGACACAACTCAGTTATCTAATTGTGTAATTTTCCCACTTTGTACTAAGAGTAATGTACCTTACAACACTCTCTGATAGTGAATGTTGAGTACTAATGCATTGTTAAATGTTAAACAACTTTAGCGAGACCTAGAAAATAGATATACACTGTAGTCTCATCACATAACCATACTCCTACTGGCCGAGTTCGCCTACTGGCTGACTTCTCCAGCTGGCCGAGCTCATGACTCGCTGAGTTCTCCCATGGCCCACTGACCGGGGCCGAGCTCCAACAGTGGCCGACCTCTCTTCTATTCAAAAATTTGCTCTCGTCCCAGACCGTTTGTATTAATTTACCAGCGATTCACGGTCGGTCAGGTTTCCAGCATATCTTGCAAGAACGTATGTAATGGTGTTATCTAATGAGTTACTAATGAGTTACGAAAGTCGTTAGAAAAGGTAGCTTTTCATGTGCGGTCCAAATCAGGACCGATAAATCGCCGTGTATTCCTGTCTGCAGGGCTGTAATGGGAGGCCATATTACGTCGGGAACACACAGCGTCGTACGCAGGGCTGGTCTCTAAGTCTGTTCGTATTATTTCCGTTTGCACAGTTATTAATAAAAGGCATGTTTCAAAATTAAAATTACAGATAGGTGATTTTAAAATTCACCGTGCGCATTTGTTTACACCTGGGTGGATAGCTCAGTTACAAACTTTTGATTTTCGTGCGTTTTCTTCGTGAATATATGCATGCTTGCGAGTCATACCGATTGTTCTCTGTAAGGCGCCTTCTGATAGGTCGGCTGTTCTGGCCAGAGCGCGAGATTTGAACGCGACCTTCTATTGGAGTTGGTCAAATGTAGTGAGAGGCGACAGCAAGAGAATACCGAGTACGCTAAGTAGACGTCGCCGTACTCTATATCTGATTTTAATCAGATTGATATTTGCCTGAAACATATCAAATAATACAACATCAAATCTTAAATGTTATAGATAATTATTTTACCTCTTAACATTTTTACGGCAACCTCAGTTTCACCGTTGCTTCCCTTGATATTAATGGCAACAGCCTTCCGAACTTCACCGAATGCTCCTTCTCCAAGCAGGTTATCTTCGTGAATAAGCAACTTTTTAATCGGGAATTCCCAGTCATCTTTGAAAAGAGGTTCAATGTCACTGACACTGGAGGATGCCTGGCTGCTTTCAACAAAAGTCGTAGAATCATCTTCATCTCTCTGATTTCCATTAATCTCCGACTGAGAAATTTCAGAATCATTTAAATTTTAATAAAAGTTTCATAACAATTGTATTGATGTCCATATTTGCAAAGTTTCGATAGAATGTATAGACATATAGAAGGGGAGATAGATGGATATTTACATAGACATTTAGATAGATAGATAGATAGATAGATAGATAGATAGATAGATAGATAGATAGATAGATAGATAGATAGATAGATAGATAGATAGATAGATAGATAGATAGATAGATAAATTGACAGATAGATAGATGAATGTAAAGACAGATTTATAGATACATAAACAGAAAGTGAGACGTGTTAGATATGTAGATAGATAAAACAATCAATCGTCTGGTCGATTGGTTGATTGATTGATTGATTGATTGATTGATTGATTGATTGATTGATTGATTGATTGATTGATTGATTGATTGAATGATTGATCAATGGATTGATAACTTGACTGATGAGTACTTCTCTGTTAATGGGTTCCATGACTAGTTGAAGCCTTGGAGATGTTCTTCGATGCTAGTATGAATCAAACAATAGTTATCCCCTCATTAGTATAATTAGTTATTCATTCTCTCTCTCTCTCCCTCTCTCTCACACACACACACACACATACATACATCCATCACAACCACTTTCAGGGGTAATCTTCCTTTTACTGATAGCCACGACATCTTCCCTTCCCACAGATTTAGACGTGGTCGGCAAGGCTGATTTGGGGCAAATCTACCATACGAACAATGTCTATTAAAATTAATGAGGTTACTTTTCTAGTTCATGCAAAATCTTATATTGATGTGAAATCTGGGAAATGGCTATTGCATCAGGCTCAGCCCTAACACATCGGCAGTGAATTGAAATTACTCTTTGTAAGACAGTTACGATTCTGAATTAACCAATACAAATACGTTGGTTTCACAAAATAGCTTATAAATGCAACATTCACGTTCATCAAAGAGAAACGACTATGCAGACCCATCAAAGCCGTCGGTAACGACATTTTAACACAGCGAGGAAGGGTTGATGAAGATGGCTGGAACAGCGAATTTTGCCCTGCCAGGTTTAAAGAACCTAGGAAAATATGCTTAAAGCGAGCGATAAATATATTGACAAGATAAACATTGAAAATGGTAGGATTAAAACGAATGTTACATACCAGGTAGTGTTTCTCCCATAATGATACTAAAATCATTGCTAATAATATTACAAATCCGACTACCAAAAATGGTACAATTTTGTACGTTTCAAGATATTCAGCGGCTTGATATCCGGGTCCTACAAAGTTCAATTTGATTATCCATTAATAAAAGTAAGACGTTATAAGCTGCTTTTGTTGAAATATGATTCATTACGTTTTGATAATTAAAAGAAAACACAAAATTTACACATGATGTAAAAGTGATACTGACAATAAAATCCTCGGGTGACTGTTTTCAAGGTAAGTTTATGAAGAGCATGTTTCAGATGGTTTGAAGGACCCTACACAAATTCTACTCATGTACATTCTTTGAACGAATTATTTTCGAAATATCCTCTTGCAAACTCTGTCCTGGTTATGCGATGTGGATCAATAAAAGTGAAGTTTTACAACACTCACTTGCCTAAATCCGAATTCCATTCGGTTGCAGAAGAGCACTCTGCAACCGAAGTAAGTGTTATTGTTTTCGGGCTCTTACTTAGACAGTCATGTAAACGTGACCGAATCAAGAAGGGAGACGAACTTTCGATTTGCAAAGAACGCCTTAACTGATTCCTATAGTTACCCTAATGCCTCCCTTACCTTCTCTGAGACTAAAATTAAGTTTAAGTAGTCCACGTTGATTCTCGGCCATGCACGAGTAATTGCCATAGTCACTCATATCGACATGCAAAATATGAAGTGTGCTGGTCTTGACTGTACCTCGAAGTTTTTCCCCAATGATATAATTATTACCCGTGATGGGAGTTCCATTGGCATGATACCATTTTATGGACGACTCAGGGTAACTATTGACTTGGCAGTATAACGTAGCATTTTCACCGCCGGATGCTTTAAGATCTCTATCCACTGAGGGGTGTTCGACGATAGGGCTATCTATGTAAGGCAGGTAAAAAAGTCGCATTAATAAGTTTACCAGGTGTTATATACTTGCTGTTTGGATAATTCTGAACAAAGAATAATCTCAACTATGAAAACTCATTTCCCGACATCGCCATTAAACGCCAACTTTTGAGGGTGTGATAAAGCAAAATACTTACAAGGGATAAGTACAACCTTCGTCTGTGAGGAAAACCGACGCGATGCGTACTTTGTGTTGAAGGCCAAACATCGTATCTCAGACTGATGTTGTTTGTCCGACATATTGACCACAGCACTTTGCTCGACTACGGTGCCACCGAAAACACCGGCGTGACTGACAGTTTGCATGGCTGTCACATTAGCTAAATTGTCATCAATATACCATTCGATTTCCGCTGCTCGGTTACCACTACAAGTTGTGCACGTCAATTTTAGCACGGAGCTTGCAAAGAAGTCAGCATTTTGAAAATTGTCCAATTGGAGACGCGTTTCACATTCTGTTGGATATTTCGGCGGAACTATGACGCAAATAAAACAGAAACAGTGATGAACTTGAGTCAATACAAATTCAGACAAGAATATGGGGTCAGAATTTAAACTAGAAATGAGAAAATAATACACAAAATTGTGATACGAGGGTTACTCGATCACACATGTTCCTGACAGTAGAGCAAATTTTATTTAAGTATACGTTTGAAAAAAATCCATGTGCGTTCACTGTCATTTCAAGCCAGGTAAATTTAAACTAAATCGTATGTAATAATAATATTGCTCACTCACATAAAACATTGATATCGATGGTCCCCCTACATGGAAAAGGCGCAGCGAGGCGTGCATCTTCTAGTCTACAGCCGAAACTGGCTCCATTGTCTTTTGCGAGAATGACACTGTTATATTCCAAAATATTTGTTTCTCTACTGCCAAAACTGTGACCGTCTCTAACCAACGACAATAACCCTTGCGGAGTAACATCTTCATTTGTGATTTCACATCTCAGAGTAATCTTTTCACCTTCTAGAGCACTGTCGCCATAACTCAAATTGTATGACATGGAGCACAGTACGTAATCAGGATCTTGAGGTAGGCATAAGACAAAGGAGAAAATAGATTTGAATAACATTCAGTGTGTTCTATAAACTGACTGCCGTTTGTAAATACCGTGATTATTAAAATGGCCATCCCCTTAAACTTCGTTGCCTGTGTAGTCGTACTTTGTTGAATTCAAATGTTATTCTACGGAAGCAAATTCTGCGGACAGCGCAAAAGAAATATACGAACCACGTACCTATAACATACACATTTGCTTCTGCTGGATGTTCAAGCCAAGGGACAGAGCACGACCAGGTTCCATTGTCTTGTTTCTCTGCCTTCTTGATGACAAGGTTAACTTCATATTGCCCGGGATCTCCAGAAACGTTACAGCAAGCATGATCAAACAGCGTTCCATTCTGAACAACAAGTCTGTCTTGCAATCCAGCGTCTCTTTTCCTCTAGCTCGGCAAATCAAGATCAGTCTTAGATCTTCCATTGTTATATGCCTTGCACGTCAATGTTAATGTATCCCCTGCTTTCATAAGCACATCCTTCGGTTTAGCTAACCAATCATTGATGCCTCGAGCTGAGATCGCCAAACAAACAAACAAATTAACAAAAAATGCTTAAAGTCTCTGATGTTGATAAATTCAAGTTATGCTCATATATTTTACTCTGTAGAAAGCTTGAATTGTAAATCGAGTTCTTTGATTTTTTTAGGTTGCCTTTATAGGAAAATTTTGGCAGTATATAATTTTTTTCCAATGTACAATAGCAACGTTCAGTAATGGAAAACATGATTGAGAAATTAAGGTTTATAATTTACCATCGATTTATGTGTGGGTGCGCCATTGACATCGTGTGGGGTTCCGTTAAATCGAGTTTGAATGGTACAACTTTAAAAATATTCATAATTTCTGCAGACTGACTGCGGTGTTGTAGATAAGGATAACTGAATTATAATTAGAGAGTGCACCTACTTACAGCTAACATTAATTGTAATGTTACCAGCACAAGTCCAAGGTCTCCGCAGACGACTATTGTGCAGCACGCAGATAAAATTACTCCCTTCGTCCCCCGCAGATGCAGTAAATTCATATTGCAGTACATTATTTGACGTATTTTTCAGAACCTGTCCACTCTTCAGCAACGCTAGTTCACCACGAGGAGTTGCAATTTCATTTGTAATCTTACAGATAAGGTTAATGCTTTTACCCGGGATAACATGTTTGCCAGGACCCATGTCGTGCGACATGTTACAAAGAGGGTCTTCAGGATCTAACAATGACGAAATTTTACAGACAATAGCAAAAACACTTGATTATTTTCATCCTTCGTTCATAGCAAAGTAAATCATCTTCTTTTCTAACAAAGCAATACATGAATGTATATCGAACGTATTTAATTATTTGTAAGTTTGCGATAGCTCTGTGAAAAGCATCTGTAAAGTTACACACAATACATAATTGTCAGAATCTTACCAACAACAAAAACATTAGCTTCGGCAGGGTCTGTTATCTCAGCTGCATAGCATATCCATGTTCCATTGTCCCCCTTCCCGGCTCCTTTAATCATAAGGTTCACTTCGCCTTGTGATTGGTCACCTATAACGTCACAGCAACCGTCGTATGATATCCCATTTTGCACAACATGCCTGTCATTTGATCCAGGGTTTCTTTTCATCCAACTCGGCACCATATAATCTTCAACTTTCCCTGCGTAATATGCTTTGCAGTTCAATGTCACGGGGCGTCCTTCCCTAACAACTGTATCCGTGGGTAAAATTGACCATGAGTTTGGCACATCTGGTAGAAAATACATCATCTTATTTGAAACAAGGAACATGTGAAAATAGGACATATCTACTACACTTAAGATATATAACTGCTAAATACGTAAGTGGGTCTACTAGTAATAGTGACTTTTAATTATTTATGAGTTGGACTTTGTCCGAGCGGGTCTGTATGTGACTTCTTCGCTAGGTGACCTACTGCCTTATATTGTGAGCTGGAACCCGATTAAAAAAACATATTAATACAATATATGTTTTCTTTCTGGCTCATATAATGGTTTAAACTCTATCTCAATCAAAAATGAAATAAAAATTGTCATAAACAGTTCAGCAGAAAGTCAATTTCAATTCCCAATATTGTCATAAATCAATATATCAAATTGTCAAAAATCAGTGACGCACAAAGTTGTTCGGTGTTTTCCATGGAAGATGAAGTTTATCTGACTGCGATGCAAAATAATCCAAACTAATGATTCTCGAAAATAGTATTAAAACCAGAAGACATCATCATTTCTATTTCACTTTATATCATGGATAAATGTAAAGTATGCTCGATTAGAAAGCTGTACGCGCACATTTTTAACGTTATTGAACAAAATTATAACTATTCTCAGGTGAAGTTTTATTAAGAATAGTTAGCGCGTCTTGCATAGAAAGTACTAAATTCTTGCTCCTCACCAGTCACATAGACATTTGCTTTTGCTGAAGTTTCGAATGTTGGAACGTAACATATCCATGTCCCACTGTCTTCCTTCTCAGCTCTTCTGATGACAAGGTTCACTTCGCCAATTGATGTGTCACCAGTGACGTAACAGCAGTCGTCGTACGAAATTCCATTTTGAACAACAAATCTGTCAAGAGATCCGGGTCCGATTTTCATCCAACTTGGTATCATGTACGCAGGCAAGCGGCCATCATAATCCGCTGTGCAATTTAGCATAACTTGACTTCCTTCTCGTACATATGTATCTCTAGGCGATATGAACAATGACTTTAATTTCAATTTTTGACTACGTGTCAAAAAGAAGAACAATAAGCTAACGTCTTCCTCGTTCTAAAAAGATGATTATCATTTCTACCAGCACCAGCAATATAATGCTACCATCACCATCACCACCACCACCACCATCACCATCACCATCACCATCATCATTATCATCATCACTGGCACGCCTGATTAACAGTTGACACACATATATATTTTGCATATCTTTGCCTGCGACACTCATTCCTCAAGCAGTCACGACCAGGATGTAAAATTGTACAGAAGGTTGAAAACCAATTAGGATACAGATGACTTTCAAGACCATTTAGAAGGACACAGAAGAGGTAAATATATAGAATACATTAATGAAGGTGAGCGTGTATACTACATGTCTAAACTATTGGTTTTCTTGAGAGATCTTGCAAGCTACATTTTGTTTGACTCTGTAGCCAAAATTACATATGATGTGTCAATAAATACGTAGGATTTACCAACCTGAGAACAGTTTCAGCCGCAAGAATGTAAGATGAAGTACAATGAACCAATATAAATATTTCATTCCGGTAATAAAAACCACCCAGAGTCATGTTATTGCGTCACCTTTAACAATAAGAAATACATAGCAAAACATGGCATAAATAAATAAATAAATAAAAATATTGTTATTTAATTGCCCGCATTATCCATTGTGTCACACGAAGTAAAGATATAAGGTGTAAAAAGTCACACCTATAATTTGCCAGAGAAATGTTTTAAATGCGACATATTGACCATACGTCTTTGTGTAGCATTTCAGACAAGCAGACAACACTGCAGTCCGGTTGGTCTTGTTAGATTGCCTTTAAATATTTGGCATACCTTTGTATTCAATGTATCGTTTTATCATGTCGTTCAACAAGTCCAATAGTTTCGATGTCATGTGAAATAGTTGTACTTTGTTATATCCTTAACGTCCTCGTGAACAGAGATATGAGATACCACAGTATATTCATTGGTCCAGTGCATGACAGACATTTTTACTCTCCGACCTCTGCCTGACAGCTAAATCTAACCGGTGTTTTTAAGGATCGTGAATATGTTTATATTATTGTTAAGACTGTCAGGCGAACAGCGGTTAATTATAGGTAACTGCATCCTAAAAGCTAGGAAGGATTGTTTTCAGAAAAAAATGACATCTAGTCTTAATCACAATATTTTTGGCAATCGACTATAATTTTGATAAACGGCGGTTATGAAAAGATACTTATTACTCAATTTCGCCGTGATACGTTAACGCCTAAGCTATTGGCAAAGAATAGATCATCCGGTTGATTCATTACATATTTTAAACTATCGATATATATTTGAACTGTCACTATAAATCCCCCGGCGTATAACTGTATATAGCAAAGATATTCCGTCTTACTTTAAAATATGTATTTATTTGCGAGCCACCTACCTTAATTTCGTGTCGTAGAACATAACGCTAACAATGCAGTCCATCAACACAATAGGGTAGCGGTTTTCTGTAGATATGTCGTCAGCTACCTTTTTCCCTTTGTTTGCTTATCCAATCACATAAGGGCGGCATTGTTTGATCGCCGTGATTTATTTTACAAAGGTGAGCATTTGAACAACCTTTCCAACCTTTGACCAACAATCCGTAGTTTGCGTTTAAAGTACTATTTGATTGGCCAAATGCAGTTGACTATAAGACGAAGTTATTGATTGGTCAGGTCAGAAATGCTCCGGCTTTTGTTTTTCAGATAAACAACATCAATCCCCGGGACTCGTTGTCGTTATTTTTAATAAATGCTATAAACAGCTCAGACATTGGTAACCGGTAAAATAGGATCATACCCGGAACGAGACAACAGGTACATCATTGCATGTAAACACTTATCACGGCCATCCATTCCTGGCAAGTCCCCGATCACAAAGGCCGACTTGCATTATGCAATAAGATCTTTCGACAACTCTTAGCACGCGTAAATTGTCGCAGAAACAGCAGAAAAAGATTTAGTTATGCAGAGCATTCACGCAGAATTCGGTTGTGGTGATACACACACGTAGGCAGACAGACAAATACTCACATACACACGGATATATATATATATATATATATATATATATATATAT
>LD365319.1:32879-52489 GCA_001465055.1 Ptychodera flava | reverse complement strand
ATCAGCTTATACCAGCACTAACCAGCAACCATCAGCTTATACCAGCACTAACCAGCAACCATCAGCTTATACCAGCACTAACCTGCAACCATCAGCTTATACCAGCACTAACCAGCAACCTGTAAGTAACAAGTCTGACCAAAAAATTGGCTTGAATGTGAAAATTGTGAAATAGATAAAACTAATCAAACTGAACAATTGAATGAAGAGATTGTAACTAACTCTGTAGGTTTGGATAGGTTAATTGAAATGTAGAGAGTTTACCAATGAAGCCTTGTGTGGAAAGTGATTTTAGCTTAGATTTTAAAAATTTATTGATAAGAACTTTTTTCAAAAGTGCAGCTAGCACATTCAGTGTGGAAGGCAGTCTGTTATTTGTGTTGAAGTACCCCACTGTAGGTACACTTCAGAATATACCAATGACTTCAAATGCCAATAATGTGATTCAAAATAAAATGAAGTTGGGGGCTTCTTACAATTGTCTTCACTCTCATCGGCCAATGGCTTATCAGATGTGGATGGATGAGTCAAAGAGCCCTTTAACTCACTTGTAAAAGACACCTTTGTTCTTTGTAATGCCTTGTTAGTTTAGAGTGAGGGGGGGGAGTGGGTGAGAAGATGTTCATTTTTCCTCTCTGAGGTGTTGATTTCTCAGTGATAGTCAAAGTTTATCACTTATCCCTGGATATTAACTTTATGTGATTAGAAAGATTAGAAAGATTAGATTAGAAAGTACATCTATTCTGATACTTGATATGCTGACTATGATGGATTCATAGAGAAGTATCAAATAAGATTCTCTGTCCGTCATTTATCTGACAATGATGTAAATATCCCAGGGATACGACACTACAGTCTGTCAGGGTGTCTCTGTGATACACACATGGTGTGTACGTATAGCCTGCAGATAGTGGCCTTTGATGTAGTCTTTCTACACAGCAGACATTACACTGTATTGAGTCCGTAGCAATGGTGTTGTCAGCAATCCAAATATGTCATCTATTTTATATACATATGTAATATTGTTGTCCATCCTTTGAATCATTTTTCAAAGTATGGTAAAAAAATGAATGCAGTTGTCAATGTAATTTATATTGTTCATGACTGTTTTACTTTTTATAAAGTTTGAAATGAAATGTTAGCTGGGTGTGTTGTTCAGTAGCTTTTGCAGACAGTTTTTGATGTATACATCTGTCTTTTCAGTTGAATATATTAACTGTTCTTTACAATATCTACAGACATGATATTTGCATGCCTTGTTGCTTCAGCTAATAGTGACAGACAGTGTTTCTTTGTAATTCAATGTTGATTTGAATTAGTCTCATCGAATACAAAGTAGAAGACTTGAAAGAAAAATGTAATCAAAATAGTGTAAATAATGATGATGTAATTTTTGAGATGATTCAGATATCAAAGTCTGTATATTTGGCTGTCATTATTTTTCAATTTTTATTCTGTAAGTTTTTAACCTCCTTTGTTTCTTTCACAGTTATGAAAAGGAAGTTGTAAACTTCTGGAGTTGTTTTTTTAGCTATTTGGACATTTAAACTATTTTACAAACTTAATCTTTTGTTTTGAAATGTAGATTTAGAATAGTTTAGATTTTGTTCCTAGATACAGAATCATGGCATCATGTGAATTTCAACTGTTACCATGGTGAATATTGTTGCCATAGCGACATTCAGTTTGTGTGAGTTCCATAAGATTGCAATGCAGCATGGAGAGGTACCATCAGTCCAAGATTTTAACGAAATTTGAGGAAATGTAAGATTTAGTGCTCTCCATGTTCCCATTGCTAAGATTCTGACATCCATCTTCGTAACCCTCAATTCAGTTACAGTAGTATTTGCATCTCTTAAGTCACTACAATTTGATCTCTCTCAAGTTCAAGAAGAGGGCAGGAGAATACTTTACAAGTACCTTTGTAGATATTCTTAGAGTGTCAAACCCTTGAGCCATACTTTACTAGAGCAGACAATATTGAATTCAAATATTGTAAATATGGTTTGTATCCCGATGCAATGAACAGAAAAGTCACATAAGTTATGTATGACCCTTTGCCAGTTGACTGACCAGTATATATCAATTTAACCTCAAAATATTTCAAATATAAAGTACATGATGTATATCAATTTACTTTCTGTCATTTTATCCTGTAGAAAAATTACTCATATTCCCAGATTTCCTGACCTGTTTTTTAAATGAAACACTATTTTACAATATACTATAAGTATATGGCATTTCATCTATTTTATAAATGATTGTCAAATTCAAATAAAAAAATGACAAAATATCATGGTCATTGTCCGACTTATTATTGTTGTTTGTGTTCAGAGAGTAATTTCACTTTTGCAGTCAAGTGCATGTACTAGTCAATTTATTTTCAAAAGTTGCGGCTTTATCAACTATGTGTGTGGCTAGCTACCTCATTTGTATATTCATCAATTATATTACAACTTTGTCAATACCAGTGAATTTTGTAAAGTCTCACCCCCAGATTATTACTAATAATGTATCTGATAATTCACTTTTGTGGCCTAAGATGTTTTCTACATCTCTACAAATTCACTAGCATGGCAAAAAATATATGATAATAGCAATAATGTACCCCCTGCCGGTCCATAATGGACTCAAGCAAACTTTCCACTCTATGATGTACTGGCTTCATCTCGTACATTATAATGATGGTCCTGGAATAGGTAAATTGTTCAGATATTATCATTTTTTGCAAAAAGTATTACTTATTTACTTGGATATAATTACCCATTTTAATTGAATGATATGTCACTAATTGAAACCCAGAGTAAATATTACATAACAAGCAATTCTGAAGTTTTACTGGAAATTGAAAACATTAAACCTCAGTGAAAATGGACCAGATACATCAATAGTTTTCATTGATTGGATCAAGGATGTCTGTAATTTTCATTGGTTAAAACAGACACATCAATAGTTTACAGGTTTCCACCCATATTGGAAAGAAGTTCAGACAGGGCACAAAAACAAAACAAAACAAACCATTCTCTGCACTTTGGATTGACAAGCGGTCATTCAGGGTCATTGACCTCAGAAGTACCGGTACACTGGAGTAAAAGAGTTTGAGGAATGCAAGGCTTTGCTGCTTTTGGTCCTGAATAATTTGGGGAATATGCCCAATGTTCTGTAGCTAAATGTCTTCTACAAAGAATATTAAACTTACTCTTTGACTGCATTAAAGCTTACCTATCTGTGGAGGCTTTCATCCAAAAATTTACCTGCCAGGTGGCTGTATGTCGGGAAAATGCCAATTCTAGGCTTGGATATCAGCTAAATTTACAAAGAAAGTTTATTTATTCAAATTTCAAAAAAATTCGGCCATTTTGGGACTTTTACCTACGGAGGCGGAGCTTTTTTTCCCTTCGGGGTACCCCAAAATGGCCTCACAGGACGGGTACCCCAAAATGCCCTCACAGGACTGAGTATTCACTTCTCAGTGCTTCCTTGAGAAGACATTTTTTTACACTAGTTCCTTGCCTCACTTTATACATTTGTAGGTGTATGAAACTTTTTATCACGTATCTTTTACATGTCAATCTCAAATTAAACAAGAATTTCTGCATGTCAGAAGGTAGACCTCAGGTGCAACTTAGCCTGCTGACTATGGATAACCAAAGTACTCCACATGACAGTGAAGTAACTAATCTCCACAAAGTTTCCACTGACATTGAATATCACATTGGCAGCTAAAACTGCTTTCTCACCAACCTTTCGAATCTGAATTTCAATTTGCAAGTTGGGAAAGCATTGCTCGGCTTAGAAAACTCAAAATCAGGTACTGCTTTCTTCACAGACTATCTTCCAGGGTAAGCAAAGTACTCCGCATGACAGGCAACAAAATCATGCCACACGACAGTGAACTAATCTCTATAAAGTTTCCACCGACACTGCAAAACACATACAGAGCTATTGATTTCTCATGAATCATTCACATCGATAGATCAGATTAAGCAAGTATTGCCCAGGCTAGGAAACCCCACAAACCCATTTCTAAGAAGCTGATATCCATATTGTAACCCTAAATTCAGTTATAGTAATTTTTGTACCGGGTATCTCTTCAGTCGTTACAATATTTCCTCTCTGAAGTGTAAGAAGGCGCGGAAGAATTCTTTACAAGCAAGTTTGTAGATGTTTTCGTAATGTCAAAGCTCCTCTGCTGTTTCATCTATATGTCATAAATCATTTTCAAATTCAAATAAAAAGAAAATACAAAATATCATGGTCATTCTCTGAGTAATTTCACTCATTCAGTGATGTACTGGTAAATTTATTTTCAAAAATTGCAGATACGATAACTGTGTGTCCAGCTGCCTCCTCATTTGTCAATCATGAATACATTACAGCTTTGTTAATACTAGTGAATGCTGTGCAGCCATCCCATAATATTACTGATATTGTATCTGATTATCCAGTACTGTGTCCCATAATGACTTTCACATCTAAAAACTCACTGGCATGACCAAAACTGTAAAGTATCAGCAATAACGTCCCCTTCCTGTCCAATAATGGACTCTAGCAAACTTTGTTGCAAAATATAGTGAACTTGGCTTCGATTTGTACATTATGTTGTGCAAACTTTCCTTTCATCTTTAATGGTCCAGGAGGGGGTAAATTGTTGAGTAATTATCATTTTGTGCAAAGCATTATACCACTAATTGCCCATTATCACTGGTGGATACGTCACTGATTGAATCTCTGGGAAAATATTCTGTAGTGTTATTTAAAAAAAATAGAAAACCCTAATCCCAAGTGAAAATGGACAAGACACATCAATAATTTCATTGGTTGGACCAGATTACATCAACAGTTTTCATTGGTTGGACCAGGTCCTACCTCTCCAATCACATCCAGAATTTTGAGCATATTGTTTTTTCAACATGTTGGACTTATCCACCACATTCAGGGATGTGCGTGAAAATGTGAAGGAAACCCATATCTAAAAAATTTGTCATATGATTGTAAAATTAAATGCAATCCATCTATATTTTAAATACAAGTCATGAGAATTTGCATCAAACACTGCATTTTAAGAAAGTACAGTGAAGGTAAATTTTGGTTGAACAGGTAGCCTCCAGAGGGCGCAATTCATTGAACTTCGAGCAAACCGTTTTCCAGTCAACACACACAAAAGCCACTTCAGGACAAATTCGAGACATCAGGAAATGAAGAGGGCCCCCTTGAAAAACTTTAAGATTTTGACTTTTCCAATTTTGTCATGAGAAATCTACTTGGGATAACTTCCCTACTATCTCATTGATCAGGAACTGCAATTGGTGGACACATAGAGACGTAATCATTCATTTTCAATCACTACTTAATTACGAAATCATGAAACAAGAAACCTTCCTGTGTTTGAAGTAAAGCAGTGTTAGTTGGTTATTTAAGGCTAACAAGTTTTTTTATGTGGATGAACTAGGGTCCACGTATTGTTGAAAAAGTCACATGACTGATGCTTGATATCAGTGTACAAGAGTTTCTATCCCTTTTAATCTTTCCACACATACATGAAATAATGAAAGCCTCATGTTTTCAGTGACAACACTAGAAATGTCAACATGGATATTGGGGTCACAAAGGTCAAATTATTTGTTGACAACACTAAAGGTTTAAAAGACCTACAGCAACAGAAGTTTTTGTCCATAGGTTAAAAGTCAAAGCAACTGTCTAGAGGTTAAAGGTCAAAAGCAATAGTTGTCAAGTGGTTAGAAGTCAAAGCAATCCTTACCCAGAGGTTAAAGGTGAAAACAATTAACACTCATACAGTTGTTAGTAAAGTCAACTTTTATTTTAATCCTGAGTATAATGATGGGACTGATACAACAAATCACTGAAGAGAGTCAAAGACAGGATATGGATTGGTTTCAAAAATCATAGCATTTTAATTATTTTTACTGAATAATCAACAAAGAATGTGACCAGGGCACTTGTGTCAAATGTAAAAGACTAGAGTGAGCCCACAGAGCGGGTTCCACAAAAACTGATGAACTCTTATACCATTACTCAGTAACATTTACGCTTTGATTTTCATTATCTACTACCTACCATCTTAAAACTATGATAATTATTTTCCAAAGATTTTTGAAGTCACAGTTAGAGATATTCAAATGGTAATGCTTACAGATTCTGCTAAGTACAGTGAAAATTTACAAGCCTTATACACGTTCACTGGGCATAACAAAGGTTATGGGGAGGGGGCTTTGTTGAAACCAATAAATAAAAAGTCAATGCTAGGAATTCAAGAAAGAGAAGAGAGCTGATCTGTCATGGAAAGACAATATACTCTCATGAAAAATTTTGTGAAATTGAAAACTATAAATTTCACATCTGACACAGAACTGGCAGTTGCCATAGTATTTTTCAGCCTAGTTTCTGTACGGTTAGCTCCAATCCTGAATATTGGCAAGAACTAGACCAGAAATGTTGGAAGCAGTGAGCTGAATGGATAATTAAAACAATGCCCTCTCCCCTGCCACACATTGACACAGTGTTCAATTACTGAAGAGACCACAGTGGAACTGAGCCTGGCTTTTAAACACCAACTTACAACAATTGCGATTTCACCACCAATGTGACAAATAAAAAAATCATGAGTGCGCCCCCAAAGAATGGCACTGAGAGTTCCTTTGTTTCAATGTTAAAGTTCTACATTGCTGAAAACAGCCCAATTGACAAACACATTGATTTGGTAAACATTCAAATAGCAGAATTCTAGGACTGATATGGTCAGTATAAGATTCATATGTACTACTTACTACAGTGAGAATGCACACTACAAAAATAGAGAATTTTACAAACCATGACAAGTCACCTCCATTACCCAAACTATGTGAAAAAACAATGTTTTAATAAACAATCAAGAACTCTGAGGAAGATTGAAATGGCAAATTCATCACATACTTTTTGCAAAAAAAAGGCGATCAAGTCAATTCAAAAAAGTACAATTTTAAAGGTTTTGTTTGTCAGTTGCATCTAGTATGCATATCTTCTTTGCAAGCTAATTCCTTCAGTGCATTGACTGAAATTATTAGCTTCAATGAAAGATATTAGTTACTTGTACCACTCTTTCCAGCACCAGGCTAAAAATTGCTTTTGTTCTCATCCTTGCACATAACTTTAAATATGACTTGAAGATTACCAAACACACTTTGTAACCAGGAAATAAATATTGTTTTCATCCTAACTGCTTTCAACTCAAGGTTGACTGTTTGGGGAAAAAAACAAGCTATATTACTGCACCATCAAAAATCATATAGCAACAAGATACAATAGAAAATTTTTGGCCTGGTTTTTAAATAAATGAAAGGTTGGCTGTTTATGCATACTGGTTCGCAAAAGTTGAAAAGGAAATGAATTAAAAGATCCTTGCACACATTTGAAACGCACGACTTTTCCTTCAATGACAGTTGACTAACCTTCACCTTTGTTTCCCATTGACTGACCTTTCAAGGCCAAAGGTCAGAGGTTGGCACATTCCATTTTCAATCCACTCACAAAAAAGCCACAAACTGGAAGTTTGGCAGTGAAAAAAATGACGCATGGTTTTAAGCAAATTGATGGCAACTGTTAAACTACAAAACCAACTCATTTCTCTAATTTCTGCAACGACAAAAACAAAACTATAGAAGGTATCGTATGGTACACTGTAGTAATCTGACGCAATAGTTTTCAAAATATACAAAACAGTAAGAAAATGAACTCTTTGTCTCCCAATCATGATATTTTGACCCAGTCAAAATCTTGGCAGATATATTTGTATTTTCTCACCATGTCAAATTGGCATATGGATGGTGTATGACTTTGTCCTTGTACAATGCCATTTGACATTTCCATATCACACAGAACAGGACTTAAAAATATGCATGGATTTTGCTTACTTCGTCATGAATTTATATTTTTAGAAATCATCTGACACGACTTTGATGGGACTCTTCCCTCAGAGGGAAAAAAACAGCAAATTCATAACTAAAAGTTTCAAAAACAATCATGAAAATTTATTTTCTTTGCTAAAACAACATTACTCTTAAAAAAATTAATCACTTTCAACAAGCACAGATACTTAGTAAGTCAGCACATCAAGATGCATGATCAACCCCCTCTCCAATAATGGAACAATCCAGTTTCGTATTTATTAGACTACACCACCGATGCATTGAGGGAGGTTAGGTTCCCCTGAATCAAGAAGATAGATATCTACATTGGGATTGGTTTCAATCCCTTCCTTACAGAATGGTTTGTTCTGGATAAAGGCTGTTTCCATTCTGCAGCCAAGGGTGGAATATATTGTTTCATGTGATAAAAGATATGTTTCCTAAAATGACTCCTTAAAGAATTGTTCTGTGGTTCAAATTGCTTTACATCTCACTTCCCTATCGTAACAGATTTTCTTCAGTGCATCATAAACTGCTGAAGCTAAAAACATTTCTTTTTTTCTTGTTTTGGGAATAAAGCACTTAATTTCATCAAAAAAAAAAAACATTCAATTTTATACTTATCTGTAAGACTTACTTTCAAAACTACTTTACAAACTCCAACGTGAACACTGATAAGATGCAAGTTTTTGTTTAAAGTTTTGACTACAGCTAAATTTTAAACACTGTTTACAGCTACATATTTCATGGACAGCATTGCCATTCAAAAACAGCCTCATATCCTACATTTAAATCAACAGATTACATTTGTTTCAAAAATTTAATTTTTGTATTTTTTTAATTTTTTTTCCGGATTTTCGTCAATAATCTCAACATGAGATGTGGGATAGAAGGAAAGAAAAATGTTTTGAACTTTCAGCCAACTTACGTGAGTGGGCTTCTGTAAAAGCCCCAGAGTGCTGATAATTTTCAGAGCCCTAAATACGACAGCCATTTTGTTTGGAATAAACCACTGTTACAGTGGGGTTGGTACACTAAAACAGATGTGCTTACTACTCTGTTAAAACATGCCCACAATTCATTTCAACTGGTACAAAACTACTCGCTACGAAATCAATATATACAAAATACAATGATTAAAAAAAAATATTTCAGTATGTGCAACAGGGAGTAATGGTGTCCCTCTCATTTGGCCTGCACATCCCTTCATTATGAATGGAATTGCCAAAACAGACCTATCCTATCAAATTGAGCACAACTACATTCATGCAGAAAGTATGGAGGTGATTGGTGCACGCCTTTGTGATATGCAAGATTTTGCAAAGATTTGGAAGAGACCAGACAATTATTACAGTGATTCTAAGTATTTGGTTTGCTATATATAGTGTTGGTTCAAAATTACGGCTCAACCACTTAGTTTGAAAACTATATGAAACGTGAGAACAGCACAGCATGCTCTGATCACCGTAGTCATGGCAACATGTCTTGTCTCAAATTGAAACTTGACAGCAAATAAACAGGCCATCATTCACAGAAAGACAATCTTCTTTGAAGTGAGGTGTTTTTCTTCTGTGTCATCTGTGAGGGCTCTCTCTCACTGACAACATATCCAGGATGCTATATCATCCCGACAGAAACCTCTCTTCACTAGTGCAGGGTCTAATCTACTCTACTCTACTGATAATATCAGCAAACTATTATCTAACTTGACATCATTTGCATTTTCTGGTGAACAGGCACACATGAAACATTGATATTCAGTGACAGATGAACACAAAAGCCAAATGTTTCTTGTTGAATAAACTAGACAGCAAGATTAACGATGAGAAACATGGGGTGTATTTTTGACTTTCTGACCATAATAACGGTCAGTTGGTGCAGTGTTGTGTGTATCTGTTACATGGAATTTCTTTCATCAGCTATTTTGTTCTCCTCTTCCGAGGAATAGAATGGGGTGGGAGAGTAGATGTTACACAGTGCTATAAAACAAAATAGAATGCCAACCGGCTTACAGACTGGTTGGCTGGCCTGGTCTCTGCGAAGTCCTTGCAAAATCTATGGTGGCATATTGTGTAGGTTCTTTGACTGGAGTGGCTGTGTCTTCCTTTGGTTTACCGTGATCAAGTTCAGCGTAGACCACTTCATCGTTTGTCTTCTTTCCCTGTTATTACAAAAAGGATTCAACCCAAAGTGTCCAAAAAAAAACCACTACATCTTGTTTGTCCTTGTTCAGCCTCTCTTCAAGCCCATCACTTGGTACATTGATAGAACAAACACAGCCTTTCCTGTTACCTTTACTGCTTTTAAAAAGACTGTTAACGAAAATACACTTCTAGCCTAGTGTCAGTATCATTTGTACAGCTGTCATCATTGTCAGACAACTTATGCAGATTTGAGCAGTTGACTTTGCAAATTTGCCAAACAAAAGCTTCATAATGAAATGATAGCGGCATAAAATCTGATATTTTGTGTCATTTTTTTTTCATATGAACTGGGGAAAGGCGTACGTTTTCTCCATTCAATGTTTTCAAAGCTTTTCCTCTACACAATGAAAGATGTAAGCACTGCCAGTTTACAAGCTATTTAAAAGCAATGGGCATTCCTGTTACAGGCAACAGTCCCGCTATAAGCAAATCAGCATTCCTGTTATTTAGCAATGTTCAATTATCAGACAATCAGCATTTTTGTTACTTAGCGATGTTCAGTTATCAGCCAATCAGCATTCTTGTTACTGTGCACTGTTTGCAGTTTAGGACATCATGAAGCAGCTAAAGATGGACAATTTGTAGTTTGATGAAGACACCATCGTGAAAACAGATGAAGTGAAATTCATTTGGGGCTTATTTAAATCATGATAATAAGAACTGAATAGTTGAAAATGCCAACTCCTTGAACTGCTAGAAGATGTCCTAAAAGTTTATAAAAATGGTGATATTTGAAATTGTTTAAATGTCAACAGCGTAGGAACTTACATTACCTTTGGTTATATCATTAGTTGGTTTATCCAAAAACTGTCAAGTAAAAGCTATCATGTACGTATGTACAAACACACATTGTTTTGAGGTAGCCCACTCCGGAAAGTTCACCGACCTGTACGAGGTCAGTGCCCTTTTACAGA
This sequence comes from Ptychodera flava, assembly GCA_001465055.1. Classification (NCBI taxonomy): domain Eukaryota; kingdom Metazoa; phylum Hemichordata; class Enteropneusta; family Ptychoderidae; genus Ptychodera; species Ptychodera flava. The sequence continues at coordinate 41,467 of LD365319.1, read as the reverse complement.
GCCAGAGAAATGAAAACCCCTACATCAGAAGTTAGAGAACGCTAGTGAATTTGCATTTCCAGTTCACAAAATGATAAAGTTGTTTGGAAAAAAAACCCATAGAACTAGGGTGCAGGGACCTTGCAGGTAAGATGGAACAGACTGCATGCACCACATGGTTAACCGCAGAGTCTGGGCATGAAGTTAAAATTATCAGTGCTTAAAATTCTCAAAGCCTGCTACACCACTAATTAATTCTTTAAAAAAGTAATATTCAAGGAATAACATAGTCAAGTTAAAAATTCTGCAACCAAGTAAAGCTTCTTCAAGAAGATTGCTTTGGTTTTTGCAACATCTAAACACCACCATATAAGGTATCACCACTTCCAAATATGGTAATTCTGGATTGACCAGTATGGCAATTAGTTAATACACTTCCATATATGGCATTCGTCTCATTGAAATTATGTTAAGAAGCAATTTATTTCAAAAAACTCTCTAGTATGGGCAATAACAGCCTAAAATTCCTTATATGGCAAACTCCATGCCCAAACATGGTATTCCATGGTCAAAGTTCTTGTTCAATTCAGCCGTCAAAATCTTCTTCGTAAGTCTTTGGTCCCCGTTTTATGTTTTATTCTGAAACTGAACTTCTTTTGTTTTTATTCTTGTGCAGGTTCGGTGGCAGGTTCTTTTGGTTCCTCGCTTACCTTCTCTTCTGTTGGTGATTTATCTTTGCTGTCAGAATCTTGCGGCTCTTCAATTTTGGTCTCCTCTGGAGCATCAGACTCTGTGATGAAAAAAAACACAGACACAGAATTCAGCAATGAAATCCTATAGAACCAGCAATGAAATCCTTTAGAGGAACTATATAAAAGAACTAGCCACAAAATCCTGCGTAGGAACAAAGTTTGATATCCTGTATAGAAACTAGCCTCAAAATCCTGTATAGGAACTAGCCACTAAAACCTGTACCTTAGAAAAGAACATAGTGACTGACATTGATGTTGGCTATTGACATGGTATTGACAAAACCTCCATAAATTCACTTCTACAACAGATATGAATGTCATCTCATTGGAAGTATCCTATGTATTACTAGAGTTTAAAAAAAGGGATAAAAACCGTGACTCAATCTTTGTACTTTACTTCCTATTTAAAAATGTAATCTTCTCAAAGCACACCAAAAGGTAACTGAGAACAATCTAGAGAATTCATAATGGATAATTTTTCCTCAGCTACCCAATGCATGTTCCTAAATATCCCTGTAAATATCAATTGGAGACATACAAACAAGGACGGTAATATGCACCACTGTACTACAGGAAAGACACTTGCAGTGACTTGGCTGAAGGAAACTTGAGAGATTTGTTTTTCAAATATATGAGACAGAATCCCGAATGCAGCAGTGTTTTTGCTAAGGTTTGGGGAATATTGGTAAATGATTTGAGAGCCCTGGTAACATTTCTGCTTTCCCTTAATCTAATTGCATTGATATACCCACGGGAACCCTGGTAAAATGACTGGGGAACCCTTGTAACATTTACCGGGGTACCTACCTTAGCAAAAACACTATAACCCTGGTAACATCTACCTGCCTACAGCCCTTAGCAAAAACACTGTGTAATATATTATTTGTGATTCCTTGTTGATATTTGCATAGCAAATCAGTGCAAGACTGAAGAATGATGCCCCAACACTGAACTGTTTTTACAAATCAGCCTCATTCTAGGGGGTCCATTAGTTCATAAAGCTATGGCAGGACTCCCTAGAGAAAGCCTGATTGTTTCCTCACAGACACACTGGCAATGCATCCTTCAGGTGCACTGACAGCCATGTTGCCAACACGTTATCCATGATTTTCAAAAACATGTGTTGATCTGTTCTTAGCTTTATTTGCAGTTTGTCCATGCAGCCAGTACATGCATTGACCAGGGAAATAAAATTCTCACAGAGGTGCATATAACCTGCAGCAAATACGCCTATAGATTCAAGTCTGAGGCACATTAGTAGCTTGCTTTTAGCTTCTGCTTTCTGTCACTGAAACACCCCCATTTGCCTACAAAAGTAGTTGAACCCAGTAACTCAAACAATGGGGGACTGTACCAAAGCCGGATACAGACAGGGTTATGTTTTAACAATGAATGTTAGAGAATAAATGACCAAAGAGATGATAATGAATATTATTATTAAGAATAACAAAGAAATATCTATGAATCAGATAATGAAACACATTACAAATTAATAGTGAACAATGAAATAAGATCTTTGCATCCCTACTTCAGAATGGTATGGCCTACACAGACAAAGGCTGTACCAAATTTGTCATGAAGTCAGGGAGTCATATCCTGCAACTGAGGGTGTTATTTATGGAGTGAGCTGTAAGACGTGTGAATCAGCTAGTGATGAACAGTCAGTCAGTCTGTGCATGTTACATAGTGTTGTTGTGCTCTGCCATAGTGTTATCATATCTGATACAGTGTTTGGACTGCCAGTCATAATAACCGTACAGTCAGATTGCTGGAAATGAAAAATTAGATGCCTAATATAGATACTAATACAGATGCAACAGGAGAGACAGACAGTACATTAGTATTGCAATATGTATCTTACTTAAAAAAAAGGCAAGAAAAGATAGAGACATTGAGAGAACAGACACTGGTCCTGGCTGCAACAAGGTCAAGGCATATTTCTAAGAATACATGTCAAATTCGATTAATTTTCACTGTAACTGGGACCCCTCCCTTTTCTGCTTGGAGAACATTAGAAATCAGCTTATCATTTTGGATGACATGTGTTATGGATTTCAAGCACCTTAACATTGAGAGACAAAAATATTGAAAATAAAGTGTGGATATAAACTTTGAATGAAACATCACTGATCAGGTTTAAGCAGTGCTATGTACAAACCCTTAACACTCATTTAAATAGAAAAAATATTTTCTGAAATAACGTAAATAATATATTATACGTTTTACATTTTTGGTGAAAAAAACTAACATCATAGATATGAGTTTCTGGGAATTAATTTCAAACCAAACACAGTTCTGCAGAGTAATGTAATGCTACAGTAATGCCATTCAGCAAAGAGAGCCCTCTGGTGTCTAAAATACCTATTTGCATGCCCACCTTGTATTGTGACAGGAAGGTAGAGTTAAATGTCAAAGGTAAAAGGTGAGAGGTCATTACAGAGATGACAAGACAGAGAAGGAATTTAATTGTAGAAGTATGAAGCTTTATTACCATTATGTTTAACTGTAAAATGAAGTTTTATTTATCGTTAGATTAAAAACAGTGATCATGTCATCCAATACATTTTACAATGAGAAAATGCTGATGTCATGTTGTTGTGAAAAAGTGTGCCTGTATTTGGCAGATTTGCCCCTCAGACCATCTTTTTCATGCCAAAATAAGCTATATGTGACAGTCATTTTATTTTTGACAGAATTCATGACCTGGTTTGGACTTCTGTGTTACCTTGAGGTTGTCCGTTTATCATAAAGGGTGGTTCGTCGGGCCGAGGGGCATTCACATAAGTGGATTCTGGTTCGTCTGTGTTAAACAAAAGAAACAACAACAAGGAGTGGTTACATGAAAAAAGGTTGATGGAAGGGGATACCCAAACATGCTCAGAAAAACAGGCAGACTACAAGACGCACAGACAAGACATTTGGAGAGGGAAAACCAACATGCTGAGAAATATGAGCACTCTTCCAGACATATAGACAAGACATTGGGAAGGGAGTACCAAAATGCTGAATAATACAGGCAGACTAGAAGACAAACAGACATTTTACAAAGAAATAAAGTAAGACACTGATGGATGTGCAATTTCATGGAAAATAAATCAATAACAGAATTAACGTTTGCTTGGAATGTAAAATTATATCCTAAGTCTTGACACTTTCAAAGAAAGTATTTGGTGGAAATGTTTTTAAAAGAAAATAAACAAGAAAAATGACAAAGGGCAATAATTTTAGACGTCAGATGTTATACTACCATCATTAAAACTATCTTTTAGGCAGGACAAGGAAACATAATCTAGTGGTTTGTAATCTTTGTCGATCAATTGTTGGTGTTGACAGATTTCTACGATATGTCAAGTTGTCTGTCAACATTATTTTGGTGAAATTATAATCACTCTAATTAATGTTACAGGAAGTCTTCATTCATGTCTTGGAATAAGAGATTCTTTCATGCTCAGTATAGAATTACCATCGTATTGTTTTGTAAGAACAATTCCATGATTATTGTTTAATCAGAAGTGCAAAAGGCCTTTACAGATACGATAAACCCTCAGAGTGCCGTAATTTTTCCCGACCAAATTTTAGTGCAACATTTTACCAATTTTCATGTTTTTTCTGTAATTTTTTAAATACTTTGGAACAAATGGACATGACTTTTCATTAGCTACAGTTTTTGATCAAAATTATTGAAAAAATTCAAAACAAAATGCCTGGGTCATACTATAAAGGTGACAAAAAGTGACTTTTGCACTCAAAGGGTTAAAATCACTAAGTGTTCCTAGAGTTAGTCAAAGAGTAAAATAAGTCACTCTGACATGCTGGTTAGCAACAGCTTCCAACCAAACAGACAATGGCAGGGTTTCTTCAAAACCGCTTTCCACAACTCTTCACATTTGGTGCAAAAAGAAAAATATTTTCAACCAGAAACCGCCATGAAAAATTGCATAAGGTACTGTTATCACTTCAAGGTACACTGCCATCAACGCGAATAAAAATCGATTTGAAACAAATATTTTTGAAATTCTGCTGGGGGCACAAGTCGATAGATTAATGTAATTTCTGTCACCATCAGACAACATTTCATGTAACAGATTCTATGTGAAGGTGACTGCCTTGTGTAATTTCATAATTTGCATTTGTCAAGGCTGGATGTTACATTTACATTGTGGGGAAAGAAATCATAAACATACCGATTAACCAGCCGGGTTTGTCAACATTGTACAGTTACTGAGTTAAGTGTACAATACTGTTTGTTTGAAAATGGATAAATATTGTGTATCTATCAAGAGGGCACTGTCAAGTCTTTAGACAATCATTGGTGTACCATGTTCTTAGAGATGAGTGACAACAGTGTGCCTTCAAGTTCAAGTGCAGATAATCTGTCCCTGATACAAAGTGAAAAGCCACACAGAGGGCTGATAACCACACTTGCATGCTGCTAGTTCTAAGACACACCCATCTGCTTTGTTGTTGCTTCTTGGATGTCCATGTCAGTTCCGTGGAAATGGTTGTCATGGAGACATCCATCAAAGTGCATGACATGACCATTTTGATGTCAAAGAGAAAGTCGCGAGATTGTATATCGCTACGGAAACAGTGTGTTTGGCATCAATTTGTAGCATGTGTGAAGTGAGATATTTTTGTTAGCGATGTGCATGAGAGATGTGCATGTTACTGGCATTAGTATTATCACATGACATAATAGATATTGTGATCAAAGTTCTATGATGCACTTAAACTTTTAAAATTTTCCAAAATTTCTTGAATCTTCTTGTTCACATCATGACATTTGGAATGAATCAAATACATTACGTCTAGATATAAACAACTTTAAAGTCAATTCTTTAATGATGGAAAACTTAAAATTAAGCTCAAAAGCCCAGTACAACAATGAATTTAACATGAAGTGACTTCTTATAAGAAATTTGAACATGAATCAAATGGATAATGTTTTTGGTATCATTAAGGGCCACCATTCTTTGCAGTGTGTTGTACTGTATCAGAATGGGTCTCCTGTTGTAATGAAAACAACTCCAGAGGGCGCTATACTCCACTTGGCACAAAAAACTGGGGCTATGGAAAAGCAACAGTTGCTCCAACATCCAAATAATAACTTTCAGACAGTACATGCTTTTGTCATAGAAATTTCCCCTCTCTTTTTCTAATTGTAGCATTGTTCATGACTCTTCTAGCTGAGATTACAGCTAGAAAGTCAATTCATGACTCTTCTAGCTGAGATTACAGCTAGAAAGTCAATTCATGACATCATTCTTACCTTTCTTGACATCGTCTTCAGGTGTTTGTTCACTTCCCTTCAAAGGCTGGGCTTCCTCTCCCTTGCCTTTGTTCTTCTTGTTCTTTTCATTTTCATCCAACGCAAACTCAGACACTCCTGTAACATACACAACATCAACATTCAACATTTTACTTAGACGGGCTTCAATACACATGCATTTACAAACACCTTTCTTTGACAACAGAAAGCTAGGGTAACTTATCAGGCACCCTAGGCTATTGCAAAAGCAAAGAACATCACATCTGCAGTAGAAAACAATTACTAATACATCCACCAAATATTTCACAATGGGAATAGCTGACAGTGTAGCACTGAGCAACTAGCAATTGAATTCTGACTGGGATCTGATTCCGGCACTACAAACAAATCCTGGCCAAAAACCCACTACACTGCTGGAACTTCACAGAGGACTAAATCCAGTCTCAGTTTGTGACCATGAATTTCATTACTGAGACCACAAAATGTACAGTTGTACATGTCAAGATTTCACAACTGTAAGGATTTGTCAAGACGAAGTCTTAAATTTCAAAGCAAAGTTTTACACCAAAGCCAACTAATATCAGCTTCACAACTCTTATCCTTTGCACTGATAACATCTGACAACCAATACCTGGTGTTATCCTTTGCACTGATAACATCTGACAACCAATACCTGGTGTTATCTTGAAGGTAGAATGTACTGTGGTGACAGATTTTTGGACTAAAATTTTTGCAATTCTTTTCTGATCTACAACTTGAGGGGGTTCTATTTAGAGGTGTTGGACTAAGAAAATTTTCCATCATCTTAGTGTTTCAAAAACCAAAATTTATATTTTTCCTTATTGAGTAAACACAAGGTTAGCACCATTTTGAATTTCTAATGTCAGTACATGTCCGGTAATTTATTTCTGGAATGCAAAACTTTGCACCATGAGCCCTGATTTTAATTCTTAATTTGGTGAAAGAAAGGTTGTAAGTTTCATTTAGAAAAGTCATTGACAATGACATAGTCGCCACTTGTAATAGGAGTATTAGTCTTGATGGGGCAGGGAAATGTGGTCATTAAGAAGTATCACTGGAGTGTATATGTTGAGATCTATGGGCACATAGGTCTATGTCGTTGTTCCCAATGTGAAACCCATGAGGCATGTCTAAGTTATGGTTCTAAATCGGGTAAAAAGATCAGACCTCTAGCTGTATTGGTCAGCCAAGAAATACATATGTGCATAATAAATGAGGTACAAGATGTGACATCTTAAGGTCTAATATCCTATCAAAATTGAAGGGTATAGAACTAGTGGTTACTGAGTTATGCATATATATGTATAATCAATGTCAAAGGTCATCAAGGTCACGTGGCATTGTGAAAAAAAAAATTGTATTGCTAATTAATCCCTATATGCCAAAAATCAGACCTCTAGCTCTATTTGCTTGCCAAGAATTAGATATGTGCAAAATTAATGACTTAAAGCGTGTGTTGTCATAAGGTCTCCCATCATACTAAATATAAAAGACATGGCACTTGTGGTTACTTATATTTATTGACATAAACATATATTTTAGGTAACAGGTCATCGAGGTTTTGTCAAAAAATTTCTATCCTATAGTTATCCCTATATACCAAAAATTAGACATCCAGCTCTACTGGCTTGCTCAGAATTAGATATGCACATAATTAATGAGGTACAGTATGTGGCGTCATAAGGTCTCCCATCATACCAAATACGAAGGGTGTAGCACTTGTGGTTACTGAGTTATGGACAAATATGTATATTCGAGGTCAAAGGTCATTGAGGTCAGGTAACATTTTGTCAAAAAAAATTGTATTGCTAAGTTATCCCTATATACTAAAAATCAGACCTCTAGCTCTATTGGCTCGCTCAAAATTATATATGTGTATAATTAATGCTATAAGGTGTCCCACCATACCATACATGAAGGGTGTAGCACTTGTGGTTACTGAGTTATGGACAAATATGTATATTTGAGGTCAAAGGTCACCGAGGTCACGTGACATTTTGTAAAAAAAATTGAATTGCTAAGTTATCATATAGGAAGGGTGCAGCACTTGTGGTTACTGAGTTATGGACAAATATGTATATTTGAGGTCAAGGGTGCCCGAGGTCACGTGACAGTTTGTCAAAATATCTGAGATATCTGCGTGAACAGATGGACTCACGGATGGACGAACGACGGACATGACCCAATCTATAAGCCCCCTGGACTTCATCCGTGGGATGAGAAACTAAATTTTTATTTGTCTTGGCCTTATACATGGGAGTCAATGGAGAACTGCCTTATACATGGGAGTCAATGGAGAACTGACTTATACATGGGAGTCTATGGAGAACTGCCTTACCTGTATACATGGGAGTCTATGGAGAACTGCCTTACCTGTATACATGGGAGTCTATGGAGAACTGCCTTATACATGGGAGTCTATGGAGGTGTAAAGTAAAAAATCCTCGAACACGGCCAAATTTGATCGCATCGTGAAACAAATCGACGTGCATATGTATGGGGTAGGGTACTATCCTTGTGCAAAGTTTGAAAGAAATTGACCAGGGCATGTCTGAGATATTTGCATG
>LD365319.1:7029-21325 GCA_001465055.1 Ptychodera flava | reverse complement strand
CACTGCATTCAATTCTGTTGTCACTCAGAAATTATTTTCAAAGGTCAAATCAGTTCAATTATACAAAATCAATCAATCATCTGTTTCAGACTATTGTATTCAGTGTGGTGTTCAAGCCACTTAGATTATGTCAAACATCCGTCTTCTAATGTTGCATCTCTGACAACATTACAAATTTAACTTCAAAAGAACAAACAACAGGATGCATAGTTTTTGATGTTTAAAAAATAACCAATCTGTATGTTCAGGCCGTTGACTGCCTTTGAAGAGGTGAATTATCATAAGCACGTCCATAAATATTCAGAATTCTTTCTACTCAATTCAACCTAGATTCAATTTTGTAACCGCTTGACACAGAGATGGTTGTAAAATGGAATTTCTCGACACAAATCAGCTAGACTTTACTTGGCACATCTCCAGAACAAAACCTAGCCTAATCTCTGTGATGAACACAATTTCAAAACAAATGTAAATCGTTAAGTGTGGGCCAACTTGTTCTTCTGGCTTTGCCATCACAAGACAAGATTAAAACTCTTACATTGTACTTCTAGCGTCACAGTTTCTTCTGATTTTCCAGTACTTCCATCAAAGAACACATTCTCAGCAGAGCAGACATAGTCACCAGCCTGACTTCTCAGCACTGCCGGCAAGTTTAGTGAGGAGCTATCACCGACATCAGCGCCCTCTACAGTTGTACTCCAGGTGGGACCACTGCCCTCTATAGGTGGTTTGGCACGTACAACCATGCAGTCGGCAGAGAAACTCTTTCCCTCAAGCACTTTGCCGTCTTTGTTCTCGGGGTTGATATCAACTTTTATAACTGGTTTGTCTGTGATCAGAATGAAGAAGGCAAATTGGTTAATTGACACAAGCATGCTTTGTGAAAATAATGTGAAAACAAAATAACCACCCAGAACTTTCACAGTCTTTGTTAGATGAAAGACAACAGCCCTTAAATGATTACAAATATTGTGGAAATAGAAGTCGCAATATCTGTCCCACCAGGAAATTCTACCTCCATTCATCTGAGGATTCCTTGCAACAAATCGATATCGTCAAAATCTATGCCATCAAAGCACAATCAATTAACATAAGCTACTTGATTACTTACACTGGACATCAAATGAGATAGTGTTTTCACATGATATCGGTTCTGCAAGTGTCTCGTGACGAAGTTCACAATCGTAGACAAGGTTAGAATCTGCATCTGCAAAGGTTGGTTCCCATACAAGTGGTGAATCCCCCGTCGACTCAGAATCTACGCCATCTCTGATCCAGGTCAGAGAACCAGGTGGAGCGCCGTCAGAAAGACAATTTAGTTTCTTGGTGTTGCCTTCAATAACTTGATAAAGACCTTCATTCTGAGTGCCATCTTCTACCGAACAGTCAAGGTCATCTGCAGACAAAGAAATAACAAATTCAGTTCCTGTTGAATTGACCTCACCAAATTTTGCATACTACAAAGTTCCTTTGAATCAACTGAAATGTAGCTGTATTTTACTCAAGGAAGCTAATAATTGTCAGTTGGTCTATGGTTGATCAAAATCAATGTTTAGATTTTACTGTTGTCTTGAAGGATTAACCAGATCATATTTTATGAGGTGCTAATCTTCAATTAGCAATTTCACTGTTGACAACCCAAAGAGGCATGTTAAACTTTGGGATTAATTTCCCAGTCACCACTTCTGATGTGTAAAATGCTGCTGGCAAAATGGCCCTTCAACTTTGTGAAAAAAATTGTGAATAAAACACTGTTTACAACAAATTCTGATTTTACGAAATGTTGATACTACAATAATGAAAGTGAGAGTGTAAGGACAATACAGTCTACATAGGTACAGACTGTGTTGACAAACTGAATACGTAGAGGCTGTGTTGACAAACTGAATACTGTGTATCTCAACATAGTTTGGGCAATAGTTCAAGAAAGTGTAGTTGACATTAAAAACAAAAATAGTGAAAAATCATCAAAAAGTTACTGCTTCTGGTCCTTTTATCATTCTAAATAAACAAAAGTGAAATGAGTTCCATTTACAATTATTTCAAGAAAATACATAAATATTGAGTTGACAAACAAATGCATTGTTGTAGACATCTTGGCGTTATTTGTTTTCTTCCTGTAATTTATGTCATTATTATTTTTGGACAAATTTTATTAATACAAGCACAGCTGCATAGAATTCTATTTCTGTGTTTTCAATGTTCATTATTCTCACATTTCTATTTTAGTTTGTTTCCGTTAATTCATTGCATACATTCAGCATCCTTGTAGGGGACTGACTTAGTGTACACATATTTGCACTTGTTTCAGTCACCAGATTCTCTTTAGACTAATCTTGATATGTACAATGAAATAAAAATAAATACGATGGAGTGAGTCACAAACATTTTTCGATAAAATGTCATCCATCTTTGTAGAGTAGCATGGATAGGATGTACCTTGGGAGTTTTAGATAAAAGAATTAATTGATTGACAGATTGACCCATATCTAGCTGTCACTAAGAATTTTACTTTCAATAGATTACTTGGCTTTGCTCTTATGGTGAACTAATATTCCATGAATTATCTCGGGGAAAAAAATTCTTAAAATGTGATAAAAAGGACAATAAAATGCAGGCCTCTTGGCAAGGTAGTTTGTCACAGAATGCTTTCATTGGATGACCTAAATACAAGCTGTCCAGGTTTGACACAGGCATAGACAAGTCCGTTTACAGATGATGTGGATGATAATGCCATATAACAGCACCCAGTGCAATACAAATTCTGCGTAAACAAAGCAATAAATCTGCTCTTTAAGTCTCTGGGCTCTGGTGAGTGAGACAGCATTGTGGATTTTGCGCACAGTATAAGTAAGTCTTACTTACGCCGTACATAAGGAAAGTGATACAAAACACTTTCTACCATCAGGTATTTTCACTTTGTGAAATCCCAAGAAAACAAAAATGTGTATGCGGTTAGTACTGTGGAAATTCAGCAAAGGTCTTTCCTGTTACTATGACAACAGAATAAATATCTTGCGGACAGAGCAAAAATGCTGGTGAGCTGAAAATCACTCTCCTAAAATTATCTGCGGGAGTGTTACGAGAGTGATAAAACTACTCCCCTGAAATGCATAGGGAGAGTGAAGCAAATAAAAAGAATTATGAAATCGTTAATTGTGTCTTGTTCATTCTAATTGAGAATATCTATTTTTACTTTTTTTCCTTATTTTTTGTTTTTTGTTATATTTGTTTGTTACAGGAACTTAATGTAAGTATTATTATAGTAAGAACCAGTATCGGCAATACAGTCCTGATCACTGGACAAGTCACAAAATACAGACAACTTGCTGTGCTATGATATACCGGTAACACTATCGATGTAGCACTCTGTAATTAACATTATTTATAACCACCTCTTAGCTAATTACAATCTACGATGATCATTTTCTGTTGACAAAATAATTTTTTCTTTTTATCGCTTCAGAAGTTTTACATACTTCACAATTTTCTCTTGTTGCACTCCTCTCAGAACGTCTACCTTTGAAGTTCGATATCGCGATGCTCTTTTGTTTGCAAGGCTGGTTTTCCCCCGAGTGCTCATGGGATTAACAATGGCGGCGCGGATACGAACGCTTCCCTCGCATAGAGACAGGAAAGTAGATTTTGCCTAAGTTTATAAGCGCGGCTGAGCACATCGTGTACCTAGGCGAGGTGGGTGTGCTCGAAAACGAAGATCAGTGCAAGTTTTGGATTCAAAATCGGCTGTTTTCGGCGGAGAAACCGCGCCGTATTTACGAGGATCTTTCATAGTACGCATATAATATGAGGGGCGATCATGCATCAACGTCTTCAAATATTTCTCCAAACTGCATATTCAATTCACGTCGAAATCTCTGTGCTCCTAATTCATCGAGAATACGGTTCTTCCTAATTATGAAGTCAGCTAAACGCTTTTCAAGAAAATAAGTACGAACAAATGAGGGAGGATGGCAAAATTCGTGTTGAATGAATTGCCTGTATGATCTATGGGAGCGCCCGCTCCGGGCAGATGCCAGGCTTACGTTCAATATAGTCCCGGTTGCGTACTCTGTACAGACATAGCATATAAAGCAACACAATTTGATGAGTTTTACTAGCCACGGCCACGGCTAATCCCTTGTAGGGACCGTGTGTTTTCGGAACGCGAATGCATATATACATGTAGCAAAGCTTAGAAATAGAAGACACGGTATTGGCACACGTACGCATGGCCTTTGTTTCTCTTGTTCATATGTTCGCTACAATTTAATTAATTTTTACAAAAAAGAAGCTGAAAGTCTGCAGGCTGCAGACACGTGCTCAGACGCCAGTTTTTTTGCAGTGCATTCATTCTGTGAACATGTCGCAGTCCTGTCCAAGTTGCCACGCGAGCGGAAAATCGTTCGCGTGGATTTTGATTTGCGCGAGCGCTAGGCGAGCGGAGCGATCGCTCGCCTCAAATCTCATGCCCTGCAACGCTAATTAAATAGTTATTTTGACTACTTCCAATTTACAAGACTCTGATGAGACTGACATGAGAGGGCCTAATATTACATGGAGTGACATAGTGTGCAGTCACCCATAGTGATAAGAACAACTCATGGACATCAAATATCATTATATTATCTATGACAGGTATTTTTGTCAATTATGTAGCCACTACAGTTGTGTCTGAAATGCTTGTGAGTAAATTATGCGTTTTTATGCCTATCAGTGCACACGTGATTCTGTGTGTACGCTGAATTTTTTACTTTTTCAATCATGATCTTTGGCAACAAATGACAACCACTCCAAAAACATCAAATGTTATAGTATTGTAACTGTGGTGTTTTAATATCCACTAACAGGATAATGACAGCTTATAAACCTTGCACATACAACAAGACGGCAGTATCTTAGTACATATGCTATTTATTTGATAGGGGTTTTGCTGTATGGAGAACATAGTAGCATTTACTGCGCCAGGATCACATTACATATTCTAATTTCACTGAGCATGTACAGGGAGTGGCCATACGGTGGATAGCATGGATGGTGCATAGCAACTGTGACTGAGGCACCAGATATATCATCAAAACCATGGCAACGCACTGGTAAAAGAAGGGTTAAAAAGTGTGGATCTGTCTATTTATGAGATTTCCTATTTCCTAGTTCTATGTTCAGTCTTCACTGATGCTGAATGAAACACATTTCAAATCAACATTTTCCCGGTTTATTCAACATTTCCTACTGTAGTTTTACCAGGGAAAGGTCTGGAAAAAATACAAAGATAAAATTGGGCAAAATGATCATTTATCATAGAAAACTGCTTCATTAAATGAAACAATAATTTAATGTAGTCACAGTCATATTATGATCTAAATTTCAATGCAGTATTTTAAATTTACAGCCATGCTAGAAATTCCTTATCAGAGAATGGCCCCAACTTTTTACGACATTTTTATGTTCCTGCCAGGCCATAGGTTGGTTAATTCAAGCTTCTGAACTGACACAAATTACAACTAAGCATAAATACATGAATCAAATCACTCTGTCCTGAGTAATGTCAATAACTCCTGATCATGTTTTGTGGATATGTCTAACTCTGCTACCTATATTTTCTGTGTACTATCTAACGTTTTTTATTCCGTTGTAAAATATTGTCTTGCTTTTACTATCCATGTCGTGTTAAATGTCCTGTATTCAACTTGTTAAACACACCCTGTGTATAATATGATGTCCCATGTTATTGCTGAATATTGGATTTTAGTCTGGACTCTTTCAGCTGTCATTACATATTTTACACAATGTGTTTGCTTCAAAGACAAGTTAGCAGTTTAGATTCAAACATAAATATCTTTGATGGTATCAAAACATATCATTGGATTTTGGGTGGTGAAGTCATTTTATTTTTGCAAGAATTTCTCAATGCAACAACTGAGGCACACACATAGACTGAGTGTCCTTTGACTTGTGATATTTTCCATGCCTTGGAGTCCATACAGGAATTTTTGGAAATATATGCTTCCATCAGGCTATGCCAGTCAACATACTGCATAACTTTTCACAAGTCAAAGACAATGTTGAGTCAGTTTAGCTTTGAGGTAAAATACAAGAATTTCACCCTTAGCCGTCTGCCAACTCATCCAGCTTCAGTGCAGACAGTACACATACTTGTTCACAACTCTTTGCTTGGAGACTCAGCGCCATATTTCACTCTTATTTTATTTTTAGAAGCAGACTGGCTTGCATCCTTGTCTAATTTTGATTCACTGCATGTGTGGTAACGCCAAGGGCCGTGTCCTCCGGCTATGATTATCAGTCAATCATTTCAACCTGGGCATGAATCTTTCTCTGGTCTAAGTCAGAAAGCATAGCATCATGACACAGGGTTATCTGCGACTTGTCCATATCCATGGAAACCAATTGAAAAGATATCTGTTATAACTTAGCTCTGAACAACTTTATTTTATCAGAGATAAGTACACAGTAATATGGATAATATAAAATCTTGGAAGAACCAGTTGTAACTTTTGAATGATTTCTTCCCAATTTACTACGGTACAAACAACATTTTTATTCAAATTATGTTTCTTTGATCAAGTTGGTAGCACTTCTCAGTGTTTGAACATTCTGGATATTTCTGGAGCCAATGATATGAATGCATGATGAACTAACTGTCAAGAATACACAGTTATCACTACTGTCCCTTCAAAAGTGAGATGACTGAATTTTTAGAAGACATCACCTGCACAATGAAAGAGGTATTCTCAGGACTAGACACGTTGACAGGGGTCATTGCAGAAACTGACCAACCTTGGTGGGTAAGTGTTAGAATAAAGAATGACCACATGTCCCCTTAAAGGGGACAAGATACTTCTTTGTTTGTGATTCAGGGGTTATCTCACAACTTAGTTTTGGGCTGTTCAGGGGTCATCTCAAAAGTTAACAGGAGCAACTGGGACAGCCATGAAAACTAACAAGGATTTAATACTGCCTGTCAACTTCCTGTTTGTGACTATGATGTTTCTTGAAAAACTTTACAAACACTGGTGAGAGTGCAGTCATGACTGAAATTCAACAGAAATAAAGAGGGACAGAAAAGAAAGGAAGCGAGCATGTCAATGTGGATGTGTGTCTGACAAGACAAAGACAAGGACTGACAAGTGAAGGCATGCATTGAGAGAAGGACAGGAACTGTGTCATCTAAAGGAAGACACAGCAATTGAAACAAACAATGTCACAGAAATAGCAACAACACTCAAAATATCTATAACTGACATGATATTATTATAATTTAAAACTTGTCTTCCTGTTGGTGTGAATGATATGCTGTAACGCATGACAAATCAAAACTACAACCCCTGATTAGTTTTAAAATAATTATCACTGCATCTTCCGGGTACCATGTTGAGCAGTTCAAATACAAAATAATATAAATTTGGGAAGTTCAGGGCTAATGAAATGCATTAACATTCTGAAAAATAATTTCAATGCTGGGATATGCTGCTGTTAAGTACTGAGAAGACAATATTGTAGATTAGTTTATAAATTTTATATAAAGTTTATAAATTTTAATAAAGTTTATAAATACTTTATGAGTTTCGATAGTTTTCCATCAAACAATTTTTAAACATTGAGTCTCTTTGATTGGATAGTTACCACTCTGAATCACTTCCTACACAAACTTGCTACAGCCCTGCCAACCCTCCCGTCACATTGGTTTAGTCCAATCCTGTTATGATACCTTGGGGAGGATGTGGAAAGCGTTTCAGTTCACAAGTATAAATAATCATACACAAACAAACTAAATCTCTATTTGAGTGTATAATTAACTTTGCACCATCTACTTCATGTTGTAAAATGTGGAAATTCATTCATTATCTATGTTTATATCTATCCACTTCCTTGACAACAGACTCCGACATTTTTAGACCTGCAATGCTATCAGAGTTCAGACATGGATAAAGTATGTCTGAACCCAAGACAACTTCTCAAGTAACACAACATGTAAAGTGGCTTGAAGATTTCACTTCACACTACTCACATGAATTCCAATAATTTCTACTTATCTAAGAAACAAAACACTAGTAAAGGCTATCACCATGATGGACAACACAGTGCTTTCACCTGATTTGACCTGATACAAGTTACAGAAATTCTCCAGACCAGAGTATGCAACAGTAATTACATTACTTTCAAATATTCCTTGTGTATCCGGGATAATCCCCTCAGGATAAAAATCTAGGTAAATCTCTGCCATCTTTCAGCTGGCAGAGTTACTGACCTAGGCGATGTACTGGATACACTAGTACACAGCACATATTGCTTTGGTGTCTGGCCGCATTTCAAGCAGGATGCACTGGGCAAATCTGGACAGCTCTGATACTTGGTGTAAATTTCATATCTACGCAAGGAAAAAATGTTAATTGTGGCCTTTCCAGTGACTTCTTGTCTTGGGACTGTGCGTGTTAGGAATTGAAAACATTCACTTGAATTTATCAATCTGTGGAGTGGGGAGAGAATTCATTAATCTTTAGAGTCAGGGACTGCCTAAGTTGAAACCTTTGAAACATGGTTCATTCCGGTATGAGCTTATCAGGATGGTCATAGGGAAGTCTTTTTAAGGATTACTTCAGGAAGGATGTTAATTGGGAAACAGCTTCTTAAATCCTGAACTCTTGGAGAGATTAATATCGGACTGGGAAAGCTGAAACTCCAATATACATCTTCTACTTTAGCATTAAAGTCACACTGAGTTTCATTGCAGCAGATAATAAAATACTGCGGTGGCAGATATTAATTTGGACAAAACAAGATCTATTTTTGTCACTTATTCAGATCTAGGTAACCTACAGATGTCAGGTTGGTTGCAGACAGACAAGTCAGCTGCTCAGAAACATCCAGCATGGATAAAGCATCTATGGAATGTTTTCAACAACTTTTTTTCCTGTATCATCTCTGTGACTTCCAACACCAAGTTTAACCTTTGCATCATCATGACTTGACCAAACTCTAATAATCTGCAAAACAGCATGTGTACACCTAGTTCAGGGAAAACTACATGTAGCATGTATCAGCCATACTTGGTAACCAACATACAGCATGGCCCATCACACTGGTGCCAATCCACTGACTTTAACAAACCTCTCCATGATTTCACAAGCAATATTATAGCAAACTTGCATGATAGAACACTATGACTATAAATCAGGGCCTGAAAATTTCCCTTTCTATCCACTGCTCAAAGGACCAGGGACCTGTATTTTTTCATTGGTCCCAAAGTAAAATCCACTGGTTCACAAAAATGTGCACAACAATACATGAATGATTCATTTCTCTAACTCATGTTACATTTGCATTTATTTCTATCAGATTTGCCAGGGATGTACATACAAAAAAGACTGTCAATTTTTGTAATGCAAACACATCGGCAGATTTCTCAAGTTCTTGTTCAGTAATTTCATCTGTCCATTTGCACAGACTTTTGAGGGATAATTTTATACTGGTCCATGGCAAATAAAATCACTGGTCCTGGACCTCAGACCAGTGTTATTTTCAAGCCCTGCAAATTATACCCTTCTCTTGAGGGTAGATATTATATTTAAATACAAATCTTTAACAACATGTACACATAGTAAGGGCTGGGGATATTGGTCATTATGATCCGATTTACTGTCCATATCCACTGTGGTCGTAATGATCTGATTTACTGTCCATATCCACCAGTTGATACATCAATTGGCAGCCGCCTCTCTTTTAATGAGGCAACAAAGTTCTAATCTGACACAATATGTAGAGCCAATAAACTGTACTACAGAATGACCTTATCATCTGGCCGGTGTGTATGGAATAACGCTGGCCATTCCTGGCATGTTTGATGTTGGAGTTGGATTACAGTGCGCTAGATGTGTTATTAGACACAAATTCCAGGCACATGTTACCCACAAGACCACAGAATCCAGCAAAGAAGGCTGTGAAACCATGAAATGCAAATATCCATTGAACTTCAAGCAAAGCTACCGCTACACCTTGAACTGTCTCTTCTTGGGATGTTTTTACACTGGAAGACAAATTTGTACTGAAAATCTTTAAACCATAATATTTGAGTATTTGTTTCCACCTGAAAAGTTATTTAAGCAAGTGCAAAAATGCATAAGTAGATGATTATTTGTGTAACCAAGATGGCTGTCAAAGATTTGCCTGGTTCAAGGATCTGTCAATCATCTTACTCCTTGAATGGAATGAGTGAAATTGAAATTTTTATGTTTAAAAAGTAGATTATTTACTATAAAAATTGTAGACAGGTAATGATTCTAATAATTTATTTACTTGTAGAGTATTTGTCAAATGCACACCCTAGGACAGATGGCTGCTCCTGTATGTCCCTGGACAAGAGGTCACAAGTTGAGCCATGCCAGAAAGATCTGAACCAAATCTTTTCATAACCTAATCATGTGTTCTCGTCTTTTGTAAAGGTGAACCCCTGCATGCCTAGCTTCACCACTAATCCCAGTGTTTGGTCTGCTGTGACCCTGTGAGGCTACAGCACCTATTGAAAATTACAACAACTCTCTGTTGATGCAAGGTGGGTTGTGTGTTTGTAAGACACATCTCACTGTCAAATCATCTAACTACACTGTGCACATGACCTGAGTGTAAGACCTGTTTTGCCTGGAGGCTACGACTACATACACCCTGGCTTGTTGTATAATCTTGAAATAGAATCAAGACAATGATGTTATTCTACTTTGGAGGACAGTACTACAAACAAACACACCTGACTAGAATATCAATGTAGGGAGAGGCAGACTGGTTTAGGGCGACCATTTTGAATTCACGTGCCAGCTGCCACAAACAGAGACGTACATTGTCTAGCAGAATTAAATCCACACACCGTCACAAAAGCAAGTGGACAGAGGCCAAGGCAAACACATGCAACGAGGAAAAAGCATTATTAGATTGTTAGAAACAGCGCAGCTATAAAACTGCCAGAATAAATTGTCGGTAAAGCCTGTGTTGTAAAAACTAGTCCTACATACAACATGGTAAACATGCCAATAGAAACGTATCATGGGATAAATGTCAGTCAGAGGCCTGGACAAGGAATTTCTCATTTCCTTTCACTTCTTGTGAACAATATTTGCATCAATTCAAAGACATTATACCACTGACAAATTATCTGTGAAATGATCTAGTATCTCTTTACATTTATCACTATCAAAACATTTGTCGCTAATTTGGTAAAGGGAGTTTTTAAAGATCTGTTTGCAAAATGAAAATGGAATGTAATGAAATGAAATGACGGTTTCTTAAACATTTGGTTGTGATAGAGTAAGAGTTGTGGGAGTGGTCGTGGTTTAACAGACGTCTAGGGTCCCCACACTTCTATTATGGCCTTTGAAAATAAATGCTGTCACTTTGAAATGAGGAATGCCATCTCAGCAGGCAGACAATTCACTATCCACTCTCAAATAAGTAGGACAAGTTACAAGAACCATACACTTTCATTTATTTTACATTTTTTCACATTTTCTTATAATTCAATAAAAACATTTACAAAAGAGCATTCCCTCCAGCATCTGATTCAATTTAAAATTCTGATGAAACACTGACTTTCTGTAAAAAGTCATGTCACAACCAAACTGAACTGTTGTTTTAACAATATCAATTTTTTGCAAATCAGCCAGGCTATTATTCCTCAAAGGAACTCTACAAATCACTAATGCCTGCACAGAAGTGATAGCAAAGGGAAGGACAAGACAGCTAGGTTAGAATAAGATCAGAATACGACGATGGGATAGCCACACCCTTTACAACATAGAATATGCCATTTGAAAGCTCTGTCCTTGAGTTGTCAGACATATTATGTAACTTGTTTACAAAATTGTCATCAAATTATAACCGCAAAATTCATAAGGTGATTCATCAGCAGTCTAGAAGTAGTTGACTTTGCCTAATTATCAACCACAAATTAAGATTTGATATCATTTCTAGCTACTATATTCCCTATGGAAAACAATGACATTGGAAGAGATGAAAGCAAAACATTTTCTGATGTACATGTGAACCCTAGATTAAGCTGAGAAAAAAGATGCACTTATCTTGAATTTCATGGAAAAGGAGAAAGAAAGGATGGAATGAGTGAAAAATGAATGAACAACTGGTCTGGAGAAGCCATTAAAATCCTAATTGAGATCAAATCAACCTAGGATGTGATTCAAAAGGCCTACAGCCCATCCCCCCTACTGGCAATAATAGTTTGAACTTTGGCAAAAAATCCTGGTATTTTGTGACGTGGAAAGTGAGATTGTGGAATTAGCCAGTGGGGAGTCTGATTCTGCAATGGAGCCTACAATTCATAATTCACACTTCTTTCTAGCATTGATACACACTACCTGTATATTATGATGTTACAATTCAATTTACAAGATAAATTACCGGTTGGATATCAGTATTTTTGGAAGCATTTATCAATAAATCTTAGTAAATTCCCATGGATCCTCTATCATACCACTACTAGCCATTTTACATTCATGAGAATGAAACTCTGAACTCCAGTGCATCCATTGTTAGTTTGCTGGTTGTAAAAGTATTGTAGATGCACATGATAGGATGCACATAAAAATATGGGCGAACATTTAATATTTTTTATTACCTTCTCAAACTCAAATAATTATCATGGTACACAAACACAAATTTTTGGATCTTCATATCACAAACATAAAGCCAATATTGAGGTTATGTATGGATTGAAACCATTTATATTTCATCTATTGATAAATTCTTGCACTGCACTATAACTGTCTTGTCCTTTTTTTTAAATTGATTTCTAAATTATGTTTGATAAAGAAGAGTTTTTTCTCGTCCTTCCATCCTTGAATGGTAAAAATAGAACTTCACTTTCACCATGGAATATTCAGAATATTAAAAGTTGGACATATGGCAACAATTTTTCCATCAGCTGGCCGTTTCAATTTTGCAAATTTTACCAGATGCGAATGTTACTGAGTCTTAGCAAGACAATTAATTACCATTGTTTGTTTGAGAAGCAAGAACCATTAAAATTGTTAGAATTGCTGTATAGGCCTCAAAAATTTGCAAAATAATCATGAACTGGGGGGGGGGGGNNAAAAGTAGTACAAGGATTACATAGAAATTGGAGCAAGTAACGAATTCTGCTATTTTTTTAACAGTTCTGATTAAAAATTTGGAACAAAAAAAAAGCAAATACGCTGAAGAACATTTTATTTGTTTTTCTGGCAAAATTGTATTCATCATAGTGTCGTCATACTATACCCAAAATAAAGACTTGGGTGTATGATTGGATACAATCACTAACAGAGTAAGATGATTGTGTCCAACTGCAAGAGTTGATATGGCCTATTGACCCCATGTTTGTTTGTTTTTCGAGGTCATTTATTTACACTTTAGTCTGAACAAGGTAAATTGATTTACCATTGAGTGTTGCTGTTACTAGGTCTAAGGTAATAACATTACTATGATTACAGTGGACAACTCCCTAGACTGGGGTGTGTGTATTGTATGGCATCAGACTTGGTTTAACTCTTTGAGTCCTGTAATTTTTTCAATCAAAATGTCAGTGTTACATTTTACCAATTTTTGTGAATTTTCTGTAATTTTCTTGATACTTTTGGACCAAATGCACATAACTTTTCAATGACTGTGAGTTTTGACCAAAATTTTGAGGAAAATCTTAAAAAAAAATTGTCTAGATCTGAAACAAATTGCTGGCTGTGTTATACTCTTATAAAGGCAACAAAAGTTGACTTTGGCTCTCAAAGGGTTTTAACCCTTAAAGTGCCATAGACTTTCTATGCAATGCAACTGCCAGGCCAAGGACTTTTTGAACCCAACTTCTCAACATGTTATGCTTTTTTCAGACCGGTGCAGTTCATTTTCTGTGACGAGAAACCCTAACAACCCATTATTATTTCCAAAGCTCATGATATGAAGAAGCTCTCTATGACAATGAAAAGTTTCAATTTACACACTGAAGGTGTAAAATTGGGCTAAAATGCTCGTTTTTTGTTCAAAATTCACTGAAAATGATAAAAAGTTTCTAAAAATGTAAAAAATTCATCATCGGCCTTCAAACTTAAATAAAATTTTCATGTTATGGAAAGATACGAATTCAGGTACACGATTTCAGCATCATGTAACATCATACGTAAATAATAAACAAAAATAAACAAACAATTAGTGTCTTTCAAAATAATACAAATGCTTCCTGTGCAAATGCATCTCTACAAAAATACAAATAATATTTTACATGCAGTACACTAAATGTAGATTG
>LD365315.1:100074-110192 GCA_001465055.1 Ptychodera flava | reverse complement strand
ATCATAACACTTTAAATGTAGCAAAGCATGTAGCAAAGGTTCAAACTTGCACATAAATGCAATATATAATGAAACACGTGAGCATTTTCAGTTCATATCTGGTGTTTCACTGACGATCAAGTTAAATGCTCAAATATTGCGACAAGACTTGCGTATTTATTTGCAGGATGTGAACGCGGAACTATAAGGCCGACTCGGTGGACGAGCGAGCGCTTCTCTGAAAGTCTGTATACGATGTCACGTCACAATACATCACGGTCCGTGATACACTGATAATTGTCGCGAATTTATATTTAAGGAAGCCAATTCACACAAGTTTCTAACGCCAGTAAAGGTATTTTCTTGTTGGCAGCAATACACCACGAACATTTTCGCTATTCAGGAGTGCCTTACTATACTCGCTCTACGTTCTAAAAAATGCCATGCGTATGCTTTTGACCATGCATGCCGCTACCTTCCTTTCCAAATTCACGGTCGACTTTCCTACATTGATCATAATTTTTCTTTCCATTTCATAGCTTTACTTGCACTTAGAGTATGTTGTAGGGGTGGTTCCCCCCATATTGGTGGAGCAGCCAAAGTCAAAAAGGAAAGTTTGTCGTTTTGCTTAGTTTCACCGTCACTACGATCCTTCAATTAAATTCAGTGTTGACGATGACATGGCTGTCACTGCACAGAGTTATCTGAGCTGTAGGCACACATTGCGCGTAGTCAAACCCAAAACTTCGCAACATTTTAGTCAACTAGTCATGATATACATGCGGTACTATTGATTTGTGAGTTATTTCGTTACAATTTTATTCATACTGTATGTGTTACAAATAGGATCTCCTGACGCATTAAAGGTCGGGGATGCACAGAGATACGTATAAAGTATTACGTCTCAAGTTGAATGCAGGACATGTGCGCGCGGACAAAGTGATGACGTCATAGTGAAATTTTCGATTCGCAAGTTTGGCTAACTTCTGCCAAAATCTTCTCGCCAAACGCTACTTTTTTCTCGCATTTGCGATTTGGCGAGCGGGCAGCGGAAACACTGGACATGCATATGTAGGCCATAGTGTTATGCCTTTGTGCCAAGTTTGAACATAATCGGGTGAAGGATGTTTGAGTTATGGTTCAAAGACATGAAAAATCGCAAAAATATGGCCACCTTGCGGCCATATTGGATTGTATCGCAAAATAAATCGATGTGCATCTGTAGGTCATAGTGCTATGTCTTTGTGCCAAGTTTGAACAGAATAGGTTCAAGGATGTTTGAGTTATGGTTCAAAGACACGAAAAATCGCAAACAAAATGGCCACCTCACGCCCATATTGGATTGTATCGCAATATAATTCAACATGCATATGTAGGCTATAGTGTTATGCCTTTGTGCCAAGTTTGAACAGAATCGGTTCAAGGATGTTTGAGTTATGGTTCAACGACATGAAAAATCGCAAAAATATGGCCACTTTGCGGCCATATTGGATCGTACCGCAAAATAAATCAATGTGCATCTGTAGGTCATAGTGCTTTGCCTTTGTGCCAAGTTTGAACAGAATCGGTTCAAGGATGTTTGAGTTATGGTTCAAAGACACAAAAATCGCAAACAAAATGGCCGCCTCACGCCCATATTGGATCGTATCGCAACATAAATCTACATGCATATGTAGGCCATAGTGTTATGCCTTTGTGCCAAGTTTGAACAGAACCGGTTCAAGGATGTTTGAGTTATGGTTCAAAGACATGAAAAATCGCAAAAATATGGCCACCTTGCCGCCATATTGAATCATATCGCAAAATAAATCGATGTGCATCTGTAGGTCTTAGTGCTATGCCTTTGTGCCAAGTTTGAACAAAATAAGTTCAGCAGTGTCTGAGAAACGGCTGAGGACGGACGGACGGACGGACGGACGGACGGACGGGACCCAATCTATAAGTCCCCGCCGGTCTTCATCTGCAGGGACCAATAAACTCCACTTTAGTAATTTCACTTTTTAAGACACAGAACATTTTAATGTATTTCGCATGTAGGAAAATGTTTCATGTATATGTTTCACGTTGAAACAGCTTTAAAGTTTTTATTTCACATTTTAATATGTCTTTTCGTTGTCTTTTTTGTCTTGGTATTTTGTGGTCATTCTGTTCTCGATGAACGTGGAGGTAGTATTGCGTTTGATATGTCAAAATGTACAAAATGTCGGTTAATGGCACCGCGTACTGCACTTGTCACTGCAATGTGCAGCTCTATACAGAAAAGTGTATCAATTTCAATTCAAAAATAAAATTGCGACAGCCTTTCTTTTTTAATTCATGTTTGAACTCTTCTTTTCACTCCACAATCCTGCAGTAAATTCAGCTTTGCATTTTTCCCACAAGCTCAAGTGGTCATGGTTTAGAAAACAATAGACAAAAATCCTTATGCAATTTTGACGCACACAAAATGAATGAGCTTTTAACCCCTCTCCCTAAATGAAAGAATTACAAAAAAATGTACATTTGTCATGTGTCAGCTTTTATTATCGACGGCCCCTAATTGTTCATTGTACAATGTTTGACAAAAGAATGTAAAACAGTGTCGCTTATCAATTGCAACAAACAATCTGTCACTGTAAAAAGTTTACACCTGCATGACATTTTTTGGAAAACACAAAGGTCAATACCATTTTTTTGATGGACATTGTTTCACTGCTATGCATCACAAACAAGTTTCAAAAATCAAAGCTCAAAATTTAAAAGATCATATCAGCATCGCTTACATACCAGTACTTCATTTGTGAGATGCTGTTCTGGAGTGAAGTCAAGTAACTTTTATACAAATAAACTTAACAAAAGCATTCAAGGCAACAAAAGAAAAAAAGCCTTTCCCTATTAACCCTAGAGAGCTAGCATCTACTGTGCTCAGCAACAGTATGAAGACAAGTTTGCCATCTACATTGATTCTACATAATTATATGCTGGAGGCATCTCTCTTTGACTTGTTCCTAGATAATTTGTGAACAATTTTTATGGTAATCATAGTCAACTGTTGTGATAGGCTACTCTCAAACAGCATTGTACTTTGCATTCCAAGCAATCCAATGTAAATATAGATACCTATTTACTAATTTTTGAATGTGTAAGTTATAAAGCAATTTTTACACTCATAAATCTTCATCAAAATAATAAATATTAAACCTGAGGCAGTGATGGAAGCAAAGCACTCTTTGGATAACAATAGGCAATGATTAATGAATAAGTCTTATGGTCATATGGAATTGATGTATTCTAATCAGGCAGTCATGCACCTGTAAGTGTTCCTTGTAGCCTGCTACATGAGCTTTTACGACCAAGGTAATCATTTGTCATAATGCAGTAATGTGACTTTATTTAAGTTGTTGCATACAATAAGTATGTTTAATTGTACCTTTCGCTGCAGTTCATCTTGCAAGTTTTGCATCTCCTGCCATGCAAAGGAATCCATCACTGGAAAAGCATCAGGATTGTTCCTACAATACAGTGGAGCAAGTAAAATATCAGAATATTGAATATGCATGTGCAATAACAAAGACATATGCTTACTTTATCACTAGGTAATGATAACTGTTTGGTGCACTGAGCAGTGAAGGACATGCACATAGACCCAGCTACTACACTTAATGATCTTTAAGCTGGAGTGAAGTACATTGATCAACCAAACTCACCCCATAAATTCATAAAAGCTGTCCAACAGGGTTATTGGGTAGATCTTACTGACTCTAAACTTCCTAAGTTTTTGTTCAGTACCTTGGTAAATTTTACCATGGTTCCCGATATGTTCAATAGTTTGTTACCGGAGGTCACCCTGCTACTGTATATCAATGTTATCATATTTAGGGGACAACAGAAATGGTACGAGGATTCCCTTACCATTTACATATCTTCCCAAACCTTATTTAAAGCAAAAACATGGAATACTTTGAAACTACATAAAAGAAAAAACAAACAAGGCTTTATTTTTAATCGCAAAGCTTATATCCTAAGTTTAGACGGCAGAACCAGTAACTTAGATAATCCTGCCCTACATCAAGTACCATAATATTGAATACTGAGAGAAAGTTAGGGTAGAATGTGCATCTGGGATAGATATTCAGACACTACAACTTTTAGTGTATTCTTTTGGCCTACCACATGAGGGGGCTCATTTTAAAGCTTATGGAGTAATAAAGTTTTCACAAGTATGTTTTGTGAAAATCAAGAATTTTGTTTACTCAAAGCATGCAAAAAGATGACACAGGGATGGTTGCCATTTTGAATTTCAAATATCAGTAAATACTGGGTGTTTTGCTTCTCTGTTACCAAAACTTGCTCGGTGAACCCTGATTTTTAGTCTTGATTTTGAAAGAGAGCCATGGTTTAAAGTTTGCTTCAGAAATATTTGAGCTAAAGTTTAAGTATTTCACTTTTGAGGCACAAACAACCTTAATATAAAGTAAACACCAACAATCTACAAAAAATATTGACACAGCACATCCCTAAATACAGAACTGTATAAAAAATAAATGCTTTAAAACTGTAAGTGTAAAAAGAATGTCAAAAGAGAACCTCTCTCTCTCTCTCATCGAATCAAATTCATACCTGTATCTTTTTGACAAATGTCAGTCCTAGCCTCTAAGTACTGTCTTTTCTTTCCCAATTTCAGATGATTCAACATTGATGAAAATCTTTTTGACAAATGTCAGTCCTAGCCTCTTTCTAAGTACTGTCTTTTCTTTCTCAATTTCAAATGATTCAACATTGATGAAAATTGTACTTACACTCTGAATTGCTCTGCCATCAGTGCAGCTGTAGTCTCTGTTACTGCATAGGTGCTTGCATGCTTGACATCACGGCAGTTTCTGTAAGGCAAACATAACAGCAAATAGTTAGTCAAGAATTCAAACCTGTTGAAGAGGTAAGAGGTCATTTAGTATTCAATAATGTAAGAAAAATCAGTATGGACAGATTTCTAAACAAAACCACAGGGGTTTAGAGCTGTACATCACCATTGCAACATTAAAAGTAATAGAATATAGCAGGAACTATATGTTCAAACAATGACTTTTTCAGTTTGGTCAATGTTGAACCAGAAAACAGTGACTTTGCTAATTTGAATACAGTCTCTTCTGTGAATATCACAAAGCAAAATAAATGACAATTCTTGTCTTATATTTCCTCAAACCACTGAACCATCATAAAACTTAAAACAGCTGATGAACTACAGTAAAACACCTGTAAACAAACCCCATTGGCGATACCTTGCTCTGACTCATCATTTTTATTTTCTGCTTTACATAGTCATCCTACTGAATAAACATCCTAATGAGTTAAAGAGAAGTACTAAAATGACATTTATTTCTGCAGGATAACTGCTCTGGGGGCATCCCAACATCATTGACCTCAGGCAGTATTTTGGTCTCATACGCATAACACAAAACCTATTTAATTCTCACTGATTCAAGCAAAATGTACCCTTTTATGTCATTGTTCATAAAATATGGGCTTCTTTCATCCGGACGTAACATACACATCTAGTAGGGCTAGAACACCACTGAACTCACATGGAAAGACATTGTGGACAACTTAAATAAAGTTTTGTCGAGCCCAAACACCAGCCGTTAAGTTTAACCATCTTGATAAATTGTGGAGACATTGTCGATTTCAGTACTGTTCAATACCATTTACGCTTTCTTTAAAATTCAGATCTGGTGAAAATGGTGTTACCGATGTCAAATTTCGCCAACTACCAGCTTGTAATGAAAACACTATCCCTTAGAGTTATCAATATCATATGAATGGAAGCCATTTTGAATTTCAGATATCAGTAAATTTTTGGTAATTTGTTTCTCTATTACCACCATTTGCACGTTGAACCAAAACTTTTGTTCTTGATTTGGTAAGAGAAAGCTTGAAGATTTCCATGATGAAAGTCTGAGCAAAAACAGAAGTATTTCAGTTTCGAGATAGATATTGAAATCGATTCGAATGTTTCTGTATATAAGTCCTTCAGCTCTACCTGTGATAGCTAGTATCACAAAAACTACAAACCATGAGTGATAGGTCTGTCTCCAGTACTTATAGTTTTCAACATTTCATTGGAATATTCATGAAACTTGAGTTCAACCTATTCGTCCATAGCTTTCAAGATGTTGTTGATATAAATAAATCCCTGAAAATCAACAGTAGTTTTCAAACACTTACGGATTATTTGCAAGTAGATTGTAGTATCTGTGTGCAAGATCACGCCTTTGCTCCAAGGCCCTAGGCCACATACAGCTTACCTAAAGAGTGTAAAAAGGTGAAGATAATTTGGAACAACTATTCATAATGGATCAGGGTTCGCACAAGTGTTGGCAATTCATGGGTCCCCGGAACTCACCCCTGGTGAAAATGTGGGTTCCCTAAATATTTTTGTTAGTCCCACATTTTATGAAACGCAACAGCTCACAAACCAAACTCACCAAAACGCAAATATATTAACGTAAAATCATGACAATGCATCAAAACGTGATCCAAGCAAGTAGACCACTGTACACACGCTGTAGCCCCACTTCTTACTTGTCAGAAAGTCAGCAGGCAACAAAAGTCAAATTTTGAAGAAAGGGGAGTCAAAAGCGTAGATGCAGGCCGACTGCAAAGTAACAACGGGATCAAATGAGAGATAGAGATCGATCGCTGCAAAGCCGGCTGTGTTGGATGCATATGTGTACGATACGAGTCTCAGAGACTCATGTATCAGAAGCAACTTGTGTCCAATGCAAGAAGTTTGCATCCGGTACGTGGAATTCCACATTAATGCGAGCCCTAATATATATTACATTACCATGCCCTGACCGTCACATTTTGATTGGTCAAGCTGAACCACATGACTGACCTCAAATACACAGAAATGGTTTGTTTACATGCCCGTGAATATGAATGATAAGATTAACAACTCAAATTATCGTAACTTTACAGCTGAAACGTAAATCATAATCAATCACAAAATAAAATGGAGCACTTGTGGGCCAAGAAATACTTTTTTCTGAAAACATTTCTGGATTTGCCAAATTTTTACAGCATGCTTGACAGTGCATCGCATATGACTCAGTTCTGGGGCCCAGTTGTCGTTCACTTGGGAAATTTTTGCAAATTTTGACAGTTTTTTTTGGTTCATTGATAATGTAATGGAAATAACAGACTTCACCCTGCCCATTAACGTTTATTTATGGCGCGGGCTTGAGGAAAGCCAAAATTAACGAGCTCCGTAAGCCTTGCCCATTAACTTTTGGCTTTCTTCTCAACCTTATCCATAAGTAAACGTATATGGTCAGTGCGTCGCTCGTTATTTCTATATTTAATGCCTCCTTCTATCTCATATATCCTGTATTCTGAAGGTGAAGATAATATGGCATCAACTGAACCCCATATTCTGAAAGATGAAGATACTTGACAACAACTGTACATACATGTACCAAGAGATTATCTCACACTGGGAATAACAGAGAGAGAGGGGGGAGAGAAACATACACTCTACCGTATTAACATACCTTGTGGTCTATTTCACTGAGCTGTGGTACAGCATTTCTATCTCTGTCAATTTTAAGTTCACAGAAGTCAACACCAGTGTTTAGATTATCATCACTAAGATCTGATACCCAGCTTCCCTTCACAAACAATTGACCACTAAACCTGTCATCAAGGAGTAGAGTTCCTGCAAGGGAGCATGTACATATGTCAAGTGTGTGATTTGTTTGTCAAATGTGAATGGTAGGTGTCTTACAAGTTGTAATAAACAATTACTGTGACAAATTTTCTTTACTCCAATTCAAACTCGGTATATAACATACTTCCATTTATATATTCTAGTATTACTAAATAATGAAGCAAATCTGGCTGGCATATCTGATGTGTGGTCTACAGTGTCCACTGGATCAATAATATCAAAGCCTTTGAAGGCCAATATGGTCACTGTACACAATCTGTCTTAAAACCTCATCAGCTGTAACTCTTGAAATTTGTTGACCTTAATGACCTTCTAATGCTCTCCTGGTTTTCTCTGAACTCTACCCTCTGAAGGGATTTGGGATTTTACTGCATCAGAAAACCATTCCTTCGTAAAAAATTTAACAAGTAAATTCAAATTCTAACAGCCATTTTGATTTCCCGCTATTTTCAAAAATTGGTATTATTACAAGGGAAACAGAACATACATACAGTGTCACAGTTGAAAACATTCACCCCTACGCATTATATTGGATTACTATGTACAGTTTATGTGAAGATTTCAGTGCAGAGATGCACAGTATCTATGGTTTTGCTTTTTTGCATGGGGCTCGCCGCTGTAATTTAATGATTAGGTACACATTTAATCGCAGTGTAATCTTAATCTTGTTCAAAATTGCACATACAGTCCTAGCACGTATTAATAATAAATGTAGAAATCTCACCATAAAAAATAAGCTTAAACTTAGTAGTGTTATCAATACAGCAAGCAAAGTTATAGGAACACAGCAAATTCCCTTATCAGTTTTATATCACAATTCCATGAACAGAAAAACACGTTCAATTCTTAATGATAGCACACATCCACTTTATAGATTGTTTCAGAAACTTCCATATGGGAGCAGATATCGAGTGCCTAGAGCTAGGAGAAATTTTTACAAACATTCTTTCATACCGTCAGTAATATCTATTTTAAACAACACAGAATGAGTTGCACCCAATTTGTAGTTTTCACCACTTTTTTGTTCAATTCACTTTCATGTTGTGTTGATCAGCAGTGTCTTTGTAATTGTTTTTTGTGTGCCATTTAACTTTTTGTATTTCATTTTATCGTATTTTACTGTGAGTGATACTATAGGAAGACGATTTTTCCATTTTCGGACAATAAAGTTATTCTAATTCTAATTCTAGACATACACCTAAATTAGCACATTCTCACAAACTTATTTTAGTTTGAAAGTAATATCATAAAAATAGTGACAATATCACTGTTCGCTCCCATATAGTTATCAAAACAAGTCAACATTTGTATGAAACATGGACATACATATACAGACAGACTGACATACACAGACTGGCACAGAGTGATGACATTGACCCCAAGTGTGCCATGGCCCATGGAGAGTGATAAAGATATAACAAACAGCTGAATGTAATGATAAAATAGTTAAGTATAGGCTTATACAGGCACTGAGAGTGAATATGTTACAGCAATTTGATTTCTTTTCCTTTTCTACTTCTGTGATAATATTTAAGACAATCAATCTGCAAGGCAGTTTATGTATTGACAAATATGTTATCTTTTACAAGCACACAGTAAACTGTTCTTGATTTTTCATTTACAATATTTGACATAGACTGAAATACATAACATGCAACCAATGTTTACACTTTGCCCATACACCAGATACATGGAGAAATTTCAACATACAATCATCAACTCAGAAACCCTACAGGAAAAAGTAAACATTGTTTTCTTCCAGAACAGCTGGTACATCCACATCTGGAACAACTTACAAACTTAACCAATTACACAAGGATGATGACACAAGAGATAAAGTTAAACTGTGGTGAACTTGATTATTCCTTTCAAATCCTTACTTTACTTGAGATCTTACACTAAAATACACTGCATGGTTAATTGTGCACAAAAATACATCGGGTGGACCATTTGATAAGGGATGGTGTCTGGAAGATCGATGAGGTACATTATTTTTAGTCACCACGGACACCGTCCGGGGGGGACTTATAGGTTTGGTCATGTCCGTGCGTCCGTGCGTCTGTCTGTGCGTCCGTTCACGCAGATATCTCAGAGACGCCTGGAGCGATTTCGTTCAAACTTGGTACAAGGATATCACCCTACCTCATACAGATGCACGTCAATTTGTTTCACAATGCGATTAAATTTGGCCGTGTTAGAGGACTTTTTAGTTTTCACCTCCATAGACTCCCATGTATAAGGCAGTCCATAGACTCCCATGTATAAGGCAATCCATAGACTCCCATGTATAAGGCAGTCCATAGACTCCCATGTGTAAGGAAGTCCACAGACTCCCATGTATAAGGCAGTCCATAGACTCCCATGTATAAGGCAGTCTATAGACTCCCATGTATAAGGCCAAGAAAAATAAAAATTTAGTTTCTCATCGTATTCA
>LD365315.1:86958-98945 GCA_001465055.1 Ptychodera flava | reverse complement strand
TTTTTCCAAGTTTTGCTACTGCAATACGCAACGAATTACCAACTCTTCGGACAGAGAACGACAGCCGAGACAGCTTAAAACTTTTTAAAATAACGCACGCAATTGGCTGATTTCAAGGGCAGGCTGTTATTTTGACCAATCACAATTCTTAATACTGAAAAAGTTTGTTAGAAAGGTCATAGGTCTTGCAAGTCGGCTGTCACACGTGCGCGGCCTGACTCCAGTGACTTCGCTGTTGCTGATCGCCCTACCAATATTCGGCGTATTTGAAAGGTATGAGCCCCCAAAGAAGAATACAAAAACAAACCACAAGGAGAAGCAACAGGCACGAAGGGAATATGAGGCCAAAGAAAACATTTGTACTGTTCCGATAACCCGACTTACCCTAGGGCCTATTTTTTGCCTGCCGACCCTAAACTTTTTAGAGCTACGTAAACACGGAAGCAAAAATGAGAAAGAAAAAACCCATAAAATAACGTGTTCGTTACCTGGCATTTGAGTTTTGCTTGAACGAGGGTGTCTCTTATGTTTTTATTCCTTTTATATGTATGATACGTTTTTCTGGAAATGTTGTGGCCAGTGTTTGATCACCCCGAACCCCTGAAATTGCGTATTTGAAATAAAAATGTTTTGGAAAAAACATCCCTGCCGACCTACCTACCCTATTTTTGAAAACCATTTTATCGGAACAGCACAATTTATTTTTTTTGCCTCATCGAGGAAGATGAAAACCGCGATCTTTTCAGCATGCATGGCAGAATGAGTTCTGCGACTGGTTGTTATTTGATAGAGTCGAACTTGTACAGCATGCCATGACGACGAACATACGGCGATCTCTCTGCCCAAGGTAGCCGCATATCTTGTCTGCTTTCTCAACTTATTCTAAGGGTCAGTTTGTGGTTGGCACTAACAACTTTAGACACTCGAATTTAGCCTCACACAGTCAGTCAGAGGTTTATAAAATCGCCGTGGAACACGCTAAGAACCGCAATCCGCCACAGCTGAGGTAAAATTGCAAAAAATGAACAGTGCGGTCTTCACAAAACCCTACTATCTCAGTATCTGTTCCGTAATGCCCATGCCATATGTATGAATAACCGTCCATCAAAAGACTTTGTCTGGATGGCTTCACTCGCCGTTATTAAAAAGAAGTTACTGACAGATGCCGTGACAGTCACTGCATCTACATCTAGTCAGGAACAGGAAACTGTGCAAACGGAGGCAGGTGCTGGAAATGCAGTTGCTACTGAGTGTGCTGATCAGGATACTGATGTAGAATTAGAATATGAATCTGACTTTGAGTTTAAAGACTAGCTACTCTGAGAATGATGATGCCCATGATCTGTTTTAAATAGCTGATGGTGTAAATGAAAATTGGAGACTTGTTCCCATGTAATAGAGATATGAGTTGAAAACTGAAAGACTTTTTCGCATGTTTATTAGAAATGAAAACTGAGACTATTTCCCATGTCAATTGGAAATGAGGGCTGAAAGAATTTTTTTCATATTAATTTGGAATGAAAACTGAAAGACTTTTTCCCCATGTTAATTTTTGGATGAACTATAAAAAACCTTTCCCATAGAGATCTGGCTCTCGGTGATACCTACCTCTGGTCATGGCATTAAATTTTGAAATATATATTTGTTCATTTATTTGTATCAATATTATATAACATCACCAGAGTAGGAGAGACTGATAATGTACCATGTCATCAGCTATTTTCAATTGAAAGTACATTTTTGAAGGTTTTTTTGTCAGTTTTTTGTTGGACCAATATGCATCAAGAAGGACCAGCAGATTCCCTTTGCTATTGGTCCTTCGGACCAGCATGCATTTCAAGTTAATTTCACACACTGATGCACATATGTATTTCTTGGCTGGCCAATACAGCTAGAGGTCTGATCTTTTTTCCCGATTTAGAACCATAACTTAGACATGCCTCTTGTTTCAAATTGGGAACAATGACATAGACCTATGTGTCCATAGATCTGAACATATACACTCCTGTGATACTTCTTAATGACCTCATTTCCCTGCCCCATCAAGACTAATACAGTATTACTCCTATTACAAGTGGGGACTATGTCATTGTCAATGACTTGTTATCCGATCCATTGTACATTCTTTTTTCCCCACTCTCCCACCTTTTCTTTTTGTCAAACCTTCTCTGGCTGAATTTTTTATTGGCATTTGTTTGGAATTTTTTCAAAATCTGCCAGGATTTTTTTACCGCATTTCAACACCAAATACCGTTTACCATATCAAATGCTTACTAAATCACCACATTATATACTCTTAGTTCAAGTAGGTATAAAATTACAAAAAAAAATCTTAAAAATACAAAATGAAAGATATCCCAGTAAAACTGAAAGTTTTGCAAAGTTGCCCCAAAAATTCAAAATTCCGGATTTCAACTTAATTTCAATATATCTTATTAACAAAAACCCTAAGGACCGGTTTACTAAATATCAAAGCAATCAGACTGGTAAATTTTGAGAAACAAATTTTTTGACCAAAAATGAGAAAAATTGCCCCCAAAAATACAAAATTGCAGATTTCATCCTAATTTTAAATATATCTAATTAACATAAACCCTAGGAACCTGTACACTAGATATCAAAGCTACCAGATCAGAAGTTTTAGGAGAAAAAATTTTTGACCAAAAAAGGCAAAAATTGCCTCAAAAATAAAAAAATTGCCAGTTTCAACATACTTTCAATACATTATATTGAGATTAATCTTAGATACCTGTATACCAAATACATGTATCAAAGCTATCAAATCAGCAGTTTTTGGATTAAAATTTTTTTTATCAAAAACTGGGAAAATTGCCCCAAAATTACAAATATGACAATATCAATACAATTTGTACAAGCATGACTGAGGTCATTCTGAGGAACATGAATATTAAGTTTCATAGCAATCAGACGAGCGATTTAAGAGAACAAGATTTTTTTACTAAAAACGGAAAAAATACCCTAAAAATACAAACCTGCAAATTTCATCCCAATTTTTGCACACATAATTTAGAATACCTAAAGAAATCTGCATACCAAGTTTCAACCAAATCTGACCAATGCTTACTGAGTATTAGCCATTTGCAGGATTTTTCCTTTTTTCCCCCTCATTTGCATATTTTTGGCACTGACAAGTTCAATAGAACAAATTCACATCTCCACCCCTAGGTGCACCTGTACACCAAATACTAAGACAGTAGGTGCTACGGTTTACGAGTTTTTTATGTGGACGGACTAACAGACATACATACATACATACATACACACAGATGCCATTTTGCCACTTATACGAATACCTCCCATTTGCATATATACATATGCATATATGGGAGCGTAAAAATAATGCTAAAAGATACAGCTAGTGGGGCTTTAATATTTTCACCTAACAGAGTTTACCCTTCACAGATTCTACCTTGTCATATAAACCTAGCATTGTATCTAAAATAAAAGGTTATACTATCAATCATTCTTGGAGAAACAAGTGAAACTTGCGTTTTGTATAAAGGGACGTTGTTGACTTACCAATTTCTGTTTGAACTGAATCATGCGGTGGATTCAAAAATAAAAATCTACTTCGACAGATCTTGAATTTGTCAGGATGAAGTGGATAGATTGATACTAATGTATCACCTTCACCCAATTTGAACTGTTCACTGAAGAGAAATGTGAAACAAAACATATTTGTTTGTTACTGGTACATCTATTAACTTCTTACAATATTTATTATCTGAGGGCACCATGAATGAAAAATTATAATGTTGTGACCCCATCGCCCAATCCCAATATCAATATTAATAATTCTCAATTATTTAATTATGCAAATTCTATGTTGATTTTTATCATAACTTAAATAGGATATCCCTATGGATTAGCAGATTGAATTTCAAAGCTTTTAGACCGATGGTATAGAGAAAGCCATGTTTAACAAAAATGAGAAATATGCAAACAAACTGAATGAAGTTTAATATCCCTTAGAAAAAAATTATGGACCAACTTATTGCTATTGGACAAGTGGTGTCATAGGAGAAAGTTTTTCAACATACTGAAAAAAATATGTAAAAAATCCTCAAAACTACATGATCAAAGATTTCATCATTCTCAAAAATTACAAATTAGGTCATCCCTAGGAATGCCGGTATGTATGCCAAATATCAAAGCTGCCTGACTAGTGGTTTGGAAAAGTTTTTCTACAAAACATGACAAAAATGGCTGTAGGGTAGAACATGCCTCGGGGACAGAAATTCTGGCTTTCAGATTTTATCAATTCTCTTCTGACCTACTACTTGTGGGGGCTCATTTTAAAGCTGTTGATGAAAGAAAATTTTCCACTGTCTTTGTTATTCAAAAATCAAAAATTTTATTTTTCCCCATAGAGTTAACACAGGGATGGCGGCCAATTTGAATTTCAAATATCAGGAAATTTTTGGTAATTTGTCTCTTTAGTACCAAAGTTTGCACAGTGAGCCCTAATTTTTATCCTTGCTTTGGTAAGAGAACGGTCGAAAATTTCATTTATGACAGCTTGAGCAAAAGTTTAGGTCTTTCACTTTTGAGGCCCATATTACCTTAAAAATATACGACTGATTATTTTATCACAATTTTCACAATCTGATTTAAGGTCGCTTTGCACATAACACAGTGTATTTTGCTAAAAATAGTATTTTGTGCAGATCCAATTTCATTAAATTTGTTCCCCATGAAACAAATCGGTTGCATTCACCTTTTAACATGACAAGCAGTCATATTATAAACTTAAAAAGTTGGGTGAGAAAGTAGTGTAAATCTATGCAGATTTATGCAAATCACCTGATTTCTCAGCCTCTTTTTGCTGCCCTTTCTGACATTTCAACAAAAAATTTAATTCCCCTCTAGTTTGATCAAATTTGTGGCATGAAGTATTCACACTATGTCCTTTTTAAAAACTGTACAACAAAACAACCATTTTGTTCTGCAAAAAAGCTCTTCTACCGGTATTTTGAATGAGAGACATTTCAATTTTGCTAATCACACTTTTTTTCATTTTTTTTTTCGATGTCAATCTTTAAAACCCCTGCCATTTAGGCATAATAATAGATAACATGAAAGAAATTGTCGATTTTTTCCTGCATATACCTTAGTTTCAAATGAGATATTAAATTTCATAAAGTAGTATAAAGTTTTTACACAAAAGCCAGGTTACAAAGTTCCTTGTGGAGACACCTTTGAACAATGGCTTTTGACACATAGACTTATGGACATTATCATATGCGGAAACATGGATACAGTCAATACTATATACCTCTGAAAGGACTGAAACTATTGCCTGGTTAATATTATGAATTAAACAACAGGTCTCATACCTTGTCATTTGATTTTGTTGGTTGAATGGTAATTCCTCTGAAATGGAATAAGGAAAATTATCATTTACAGATCAAAAACATAACATGGGGGTATCACTTCACCATTCTAAGTTGATAGTTACATTTTTAGTACTAACATAATTAACTCAGAAATATAGGTAGATGACAAGTGCAGAACCTTTTCATTCATTTTGTTTTCATTTCAAAAGCCTCACTTTGGCTTTATGCGGATACATGTTGTTTACATCTATTCACAACATGACTTCAACAATATACTACTAAAATCAAAATATTGGTTTCTGGTAACTAGATCACTATTACTAATTCTTGTGAAGAAATTATTGATAATGTCTAAGGAGTTTTTTAAAAAGTTTGAAAAGTTTGAAATGGGATGCAGTGTCCATCTTCCTCTCTTTTTGTGTTAGTTATTGTTAACTGGGAAGATTTCCAAATTTAATAAAAAGAACAACTTAAATATAAATACTCGAATATAACATAATTTATGAAATTACTGAGAAATTCACACCTGGTTTTGTCACAAACACTGCAAGTCCCTTTTCATTTTCAAAGTGCTCATATGGATGAAGAACAAACTGCCATCCTTCCCGGTTTGTCTCCATAGTAACCTGCACATTTTTCCGGACTAATGCAAGAGCACCTATTTTCAAGCCTTCACCAAACTGTCCAATCACATCTTTGTGTCTGGAATGACTTGAGTAGCCCAACAGTAGTATCTTCTTTTCAAGTGCAGTCCTATGATTGATGAGATTCAATCTTTGTTGTAGAGCATTGTACTGAAGGTACCCAAAAACTTCAGGTGGTTTTGACTTTGAAGAAACTACTGCCTGATAGATCACTTCATCGCCTTCTTCAATTAACTGAAATAGACAATGGCACATTCATATGATTTAAAAGAAGATGTGGGTGTATTGAAGCAGTATAGCCAACACTATCACAACCAAAGAAATTTTAAAGAATCTATTATAAGAGAACCGTTTTAAAGCTGCAATTTTCAATCCAAGGTTCTCGCATTAGTGGAGTTCTCCTCCCAGTCAAACACTTGGCCAGTATGATGTTTGATTGGCTTAACATTAATTACAAAAACTGATCTCAACCTTACTGATCTCAACCT
This sequence comes from Ptychodera flava, assembly GCA_001465055.1. Lineage (NCBI taxonomy): Eukaryota > Metazoa > Hemichordata > Enteropneusta > Ptychoderidae > Ptychodera > Ptychodera flava. The sequence continues at coordinate 92,456 of LD365315.1, read as the reverse complement.
TTTGTCACCTTTTGCATGGCGTTTGATTAACGGTTGGTTCAAATCGCCAACGGTCATTGATTCATCACCACCAACGCTTGAATTTCCTAAAAAATTGTCTCTTTTTAACTTAAAGTTAAAAACATTGGAAAATCACCTGTACATACATTTACTACATGAACATGCCAATTATATAATTTACATAAACAGATACAGAGATATTAACACCTTCAAGACATATGTACATGTAGCAATGATTTTTCATAAAAGCAAAGTGTTACAACTATAAACTGTAGTCTCTACTCACCACTTTGAATTCAACTTTTGTAAGTGAAGCAAAGAATTCCTGCTTGGCAGCTTGTTCACTGGCATCATAAATACCATCATGCCAGTTTTGGATTAACTCACGAACACCTTCCCATGTTCCCCAAGATTCAGCATATTTTTGTGTAAGATTAAGTAATAAAACATTTTTGTGTGGGCTGGTCAAAACTTTGTAGTTGTTTTCATAGGGTTCATCTGTATCCATGTATTCGGTTTGTCTCAAGCCTGCCATGATAAGTTTTTCTTCAACGTTGTGACTTGTCGTTATGTATATTCAATTCTGGTGATGAGGACAGTTCTGCTGATGGAGAAAGAAGAGAAACAATTGAACATTTACAGATGCCGGTACATATGTGTTGCCAAGCCAAATGCTGGTCAATTTAACAAACTCTCATGGGTGGAATGATTGAGATTCACAATGGCGGCGGATACGAACGCTTCCCTCACATAGAGAGAGAAAAGTGGGCTTTGAGTAAGTTTACAAGCGCAGCTGAGCACATTGTGTACCTAGGCGAGGTGGGTGTGCATGCTTAAAAATTAAGATTCAAGTTTGCGATTAAAAATCAGCTGTTTTTGATGGAGAAACTTTGCGCCGCAAATCTCAGGAGCTGCCAGCAGTTTTCTGGCAGCGAAGCAGGGCTGTGGTGAGAGGCCTGTAGCTGGTAACATGTACACAGCCCAGCCACGCAGAGCTAGGTGAAAGCCAGTACCCTCATGCATGTTGCGTACCACAAGAAAAGCCAAACCATTGACCCTCCTAAAAATGTCCAAACGTCGAAGCAACTAATTCTGTACTCAAACTCAGTCTCACGTCCATGGTCTGAAGTGAAGTCAACCGCAAGTCAGTGGTATGAAAGTGTGCACGGACTCCGGAAGAATGCTAGTTTAATTTGTGAACATCAGTGTTGAAATAATATCAAAAACTCCTTGGAGATGGAAACGCATCAACATCACATTGCAAGCAAAGTTCTTAATCAACTGGCCCCGTCCTCTGGTCAGTCATCAGAACGGCGTGAATACACCATATGACTGTTTCAATCCAGAGACATTACTCCTACCGGTATACTAAGATTTTCTTATTTGTTCTAAAGCATGTCTAAATGAAACAATGGAGTAACAAAGAACCTTCGGCCAAAGAAATGTCTTTCACTCCAGCCAGGGTCTATGTTTCAATCCTGGCTTCGTCCAAACAAAAATGTTCTGCAGTGCCAGTATAGCATGCATGTCTAAGGGATATATACAGGCTTGTGTCTTCAACCGTACAATGCAAAATTGTTGAGATAAACGATATGTTCGTTTTGTGACATGAATGTTATGGTTGCCACAGCAATTATTTATCACGAACAATTTCCTGCGATCGTTGTTTGTGTTTGCATAGGGGTTTTGGTTTCCCTAAAGAGCACTGTCAGAAAGTATAAGTGCCATATGAGTGACTTGAATTCTAAAAACTTGTCTCTGTCACTGCAATGAACTCACTTCTGGTTTGAAACTGATACAAATAATTACTTGAGGCACGAAAAAATCTCAAATTCAATAACATTCAAACAGATCTTGTGTGTTGAGAGGTAACTCTAATCACGAGCAGTATCCATTGACACTATGTGGCTCAGTGTCACAATGATGTCACTGAGATGCTAAACTGCACACTGTTCTGTTCGAGTGCGGTTTCAAAGTTCAACAAGTGATCACTTTGTGTTTGTGAAAAAACCAACAGAATGGCAAGAAAATGATTTAGGGTTAATCATAGACAGTAGAGAAGTTTCTCTACTGTCTAGGGGTAAATCAAGATTTGCTAACAATAAAATGCAAAGAACATTTAACTTTGAACCTGTTTCACTATCATCACAGCAATCTGACATCATTTTAGTTTTATCATAGACCCAATTGGGTACATGTATATGGTTCTATTTCTGTTTCACAGTCCGAGTCATTCAATAATGAAATAAAACTTACAAGCAATGCCCTGTTCAGTTTCACTATTTTGCAGCAGTTTGTAAGACGTGCATTTATTTTATGCGTGTGCTCCTCGATATCCATTGTGCTTGAATAAGTATGTACATGTAGGTCACAGGCCACTCACATTCTAGCTCTAGGTTGAGAGTACTTTTGAATAGTAACATTAGTTACGTGCTGGGGTTCAATCATGGCAGTTGGTTCAAATCGCGCAGATGCCCCTACAAACATTGAACCTTGCCATAAACAGCAAGGAGGTGGTTTAAACGTATCCTTGAAAGCTATCCACGGTCACCATTTTGGGGATTTTAGTCATCGAAGAAGTGAAAAAAGTCAAAAGAGAGCAATAACATCCCTTTAAACGAAACCTGGTAGAGATCTTCAACTTTAAGTACTGTACCATGACCATTAAATGCTACCGTATTCCTCCGATTATAAGACCCCGCTCAAGTATAAGACCCTCCCCCACTTTTGGAGGATTTTCAAAAATGCTATACCGGTACATCCGTGTATAAGACCCCTCCTAGTTCAAAAAGCCAACAAATCACAACTCAAAAATTGACGATAGTATGACTTACACTATCACAAATACGAAGTTGTTGCTGACTGGCCGACTAACTGGTCAACTAAGGATTTACAAGAGCGTGCACATTTACAAACAGGGTAGCTCACTGCTAATTGACACTTTCAAGGTCGTTTGGCCTTTGTTTGAGCATATTGAAAAGCTGTAATGGAGATACTATTTGTTAGGCAGGGTGTGTAAGCATCTTGAGCATAGTGTTGTAAATAATTAGTGGTTAAAATTTCCAGTTTAAGACCTAGAAAAATCATTTAAGATGCTAAAATGATGTGACATTAACATTTGTTTACTGGAATGGCAGGCAAAACTAAATTTTGTCCCTGTACTTTTCTTTCTGTATCATCAGTTGATGATCTTCTGTGGCCCCTGCTCAATATAATAGTTGCGCCAGCGGCTTACTGACTAGGCATGCGCTTATTCATAATATACTATGCGACTAACCGGAAGTGTATCCTACCTTCATGGGCGCCGCCATGTTTTTTGAGTACTCGTAAATAAAAAAATTTATACAAAACGTGCAAATTATTATTTTATAACATGCCATTTATAAAATATATCTTTTGTTAGCCAGTTAGTGTTATTATCCACCTTGTCGCTGATACAAATTATCGTTAATATCACGCATAAAAAGTAGAAAATTGGAGAAAACTTTTGTGCATATGAACGGGGGCATACGCAAAGAATGCTGGGATTGAATTTTAGAAAAGCGCCCCCTGTGTCAATAACTAGATTCAAAAATTGCCAGTTTTCAGACGGAACGCTCTAGTTTTCAGCTTGCAAGTGGAAGGTGGGCAGTGCGGTTACCATTGCAATGGTAACGATGGCATAATACGTCCCTTGTTTAACACAATAGGCTGTTTGATGGTAAAAATTGTCAATTTTTGTTCAACAGTTTTACGCATTACAGAAAATCTATTCCTGCACTGCTGCAGGGTTTGACGTCATGTACGTCAGTGTACGTACGTGAACTGTTTTGATCAGAGGGAAAGTGGGCATAGTTGTCACATAAACGTATATGAAGTAACAATTAATTATATTTTATCATGAATTAATACAAATAACATTGCCAATCTTAACCCCTGGCGCAACACCAAGGGCTGAGCCCTATATAATATTAGAATAGTCTACATGCAATGACCCCCATATTACTTTGCTGCATGCTGCAAGCTGATCCACGATGTATGTGTTACCATTTCATGCACGGGTTTATTGTTTGTAACTAACAGTTTCCACCTTGGATCATGAATTCTTACCATTGACTACCATGAATTCATTGCATTATTTGACTCGACACAGACCTTAGCTTGAAAGAAAGGTTGGTTATTTTTACATGCAGCAAATGCATGTATTACCGTATATATGCCATGAGTTAACTGCATAATGCCAAGCCGGTGAATACATGTCATGATTGACTTTCTGTTATGAATTGTCTCCGTCTTTCAAGAACTGTTTCAAAGTTTTATGTCACCTCACGAGTGATTTGATCAGACAGGGATTGTTTGAACAGTTGAAATTTAACAGCGATTAACAAGACAACACGTCAGTTAGGTAGGGAAGTCATTAATCTGTGTTTTATCCTTGAAGGAACGGTTGCCATCATGTATTTTCGACTTCGTGTATTCTCGAGAATAATTTGTTAGATGTTGCTCATATAAGTAAGCTTTAATATGTACTGCCAAAAAATGTGTGAAAGTCTAGAGTAATGCTGAATTGACACGAATAAGCATAAATTAGCAGTGTTAGTTCAAAACATGGGATGGCTCGATTATGAGACCCCATTGATAATTACAACCATTTTATGTTGCTGACCCTGGGTCTTAAATAGGAATACGGTAATTTGCATATTCAATGACCTATCCTAGTAACTAAGTAAGTGTGATATGTCTAGAAATACTGCATCGAATTTGATGAAAAGTGTTGTAATAGCAGGCAAACACATTTTGCGGTATCAGGTCTCGTTATTGCTAATTTGCATATTTAATGAACATTCCTTATTAAAATATGTCTAGAAATACTGCATCAAATTTGATGAAAAGTGTTGTAATAGCAGGCAAACACATTTTGCGGTATCAGGTCTCGTTATTGCTAATTTGCATATTTAATGAACATTCCTTATTAAAATGTCTAGAAATACTGCATCAAATTTGATGAAACATGGTACAGATGTTGAATCCTAAGTGCTGCAACAGCATGCCTGCAAACACATGTGGCAGTATCATAATTTGCATATTTAGCAAGTTTTCTTAATTAGCATGAAAGGTCCAGAAATACTGCAGCACATTTGATGAAACTTTGTACAGATGTTCAACTTATAGAATGCAATGACATTAAGCAACATCCTATGGATTAATTACTGAGTTAGTAACCTTTCACAGGGCTCAAAATACTTTTTTCAATCACCTGTCCCCTTGACAAATTAAAATAAGAAGTATCTGTCCCAGCCAAAAAATGCCTGTCCACAAAAAATAGTTCTGTTATGTTCTTAGAAAATGTACAACATTAAACTCACAAGAGACAAACAGTCAAAAACAAATCAAATAAAAGTTATTTTGTATAACACCTCTTTTGATAGGTTGGCAACCATATTAAAAAGTCTCAATCTCTATGTTCTACGATAGCTAATATTACTGGGAAAATGTTAATTATGTTGAGTGACACCATT
>LD365315.1:44803-81705 GCA_001465055.1 Ptychodera flava | reverse complement strand
AACTTTTCTATTTCGCGCCACGATCTTTTGAGTTTGGCGGGTCGATGTTTTCACTTGACAAGTTGAGTGACAGCTGGGAATATCTTGCGGTAAGACGCGCTGGCGGCCGGGCCTTTGTTTTGACGTTTTGAACACATCAGTGATTTCAGCAGTAGAAATAAAATAATTTCTAAAGCCTTTTCAAATCTAGCCATATTATATTTTATTTATCAGTATATTACATCAAACTTTGAAAGTTGTGAAATTTTAATTCCGAATCTGCGTCTGAAGTTATAGGATCTGAGGTCTGAGATCTGAGGATCTGAATCTGATGATCTGAAAAGTCAACTCTACCCACCTGCTTGCAAGTGAAAAGGTTCATCATGGGTTCACTCACGGTAACGCCACAAAATAAAAGTGACTCTGATTCATCACTGTCCCTCTCTATGTGATCAGACCATAACTTTCCAAGTAACATTGTATCTACACATCACAAAGCGTTGTGCCAATCCTTAATTGCAAATTCTGCAAGGACGAGGTCCGGTTCTAGACAGGCAGGAAATTCTCACGTAAACACAATACAGTTACGTGTATTTGTTATGGTTGATGTCACTGGTGTGTACAGTTTACGGCCGAGTGACCATCTAGAGTCTGCCGAGTGGCATTCCTGAGGTCCCATTGGATTTTGACCGCAGTCTGCTTATTTGTGTAGCCTTGGAAAACACTTAGTTTGTAGTAAAAGAGTTTTTTCTGTGAAGTCTTTATACTGCCAAAGGAACGTACATCATGGCATGAAACCTGCACATGGCCGCTACACTGTACGCTGTGCTACAGCAGATCAACGTCTGAGAGACTTTGATGCTGAAGACCCCCAGCTTATTGTTTTTAGGTAACAGAGCATGCGCATCTAAGGAAAATTTAACCCCCAACTTCTATGGAAAAATTTATCAGCAAGTTCGACTTACTTCTGCTCTATGGACTCCGCGGTAACTTTATTGCAAACGTACGCATTTTTGACACATTATATGCAAATAAAAACCCACTTGAGTACAAAGTTTATGGCAAAAGACTCCCTAAGAAGTTGAAAAATTTACCGCAATGCAACAGAACATCGGAGAACCATGGTAATAAAACATAGAAGCGAGACTGTCTATGTTCTACACAGTGAACCAACGTTACAAATTTCGAGTGGCCAGTCTGGCGAATGCTTTGACAGTCTGACTCGCCACTAAGTCAATCAATTCGCCATTTTGCCGTCTGGCGAGCGGTAGCACGAACACTGCTGCAAGTTAAAATATGAATTATCCCATGGCCTGTCAATGTTCAATCAGCTAAATACATGCTTCGAAAAATTTGGTTAATTTGTTAACAATAGAAATATTCACCAATAGATGAAATCATCGTGTAATGATAATTCAGGAAAGTCCCCTGTATAAACACATAAAGAGTACTGACTGACTGACACATGCACAAACAATAAAAATTCTTAATATGAGTCACTCTGCACTCAAAACCACCTTAGTTACACATTAACATTTAGATATTCACCTCATATCATTCTCAACCATCAAGCATGAACAAATTTGCATTTCCAAACTAGGATATGTACAAATTGTCATTATTAATTTGTACTTTTTTAAAGTAGCCTTTCTATAATGGTAGTATAAGGCTAGTCTCGGACATTGAAATCAACATTGATACATGCATGCATGCTAGCAAATTTTGGCATTCTGCCACCTAATAATATTCACAATGTAGACGAGAACGGTAACTCTGACAGAATTGAAAACAAGTTAATGTTTGACTTGACAAGAACATTTTTTCATTCAGTGGCAAACAGTGCTTGCACAATGACTTGCTACAACAGAGACCAACGCACCATTTTGATAGCCTAGAGAGTACAATATACCAGAAAAAAATATTATTCAGTGAATATTCTTTGCTGTAATGTGGTGGACACCTTGCTCTGTGCAAGTCTGAAGATTCTCTGATTATAGACCCCAAGGAATGTTTGGCTTATTTTCTAGCATAGTTTTGGAGCAATGCCAATATATACAAAAATATTTCATTACATATTAAACTATTTGAAAAAATGAATTTTTTTTGTTTGTGTGTGTGTGTGTGTGTGTGTGTGTGTGTGTGTGTGTGTGTGTGTGAATATATGCATACAGACATACATATTGCATGCCAAACTACATATTATGACACAAATATTTAATTACAATTTTTGCATTCACTGTCACCACTACTGCACATTTGCAGGATTTCCCCACTTTTCTTTCCTCATTTGCATATTTTTGAAACCGACATGTTCATTTGAACAACGTCACATGTCAACCCCTGCATCTACCTAAACACCAAATACTGAGATGGTAGCTTTGGCGGTATGGGAGCCTTGCGTGTGACGGACATACATCTGCACATACATACATACAGACGCCATCGACTCACCATATAAGCTCTTTTTGGTATTTATATAAATACCAAATATGAGCTAAAAATGATCTTGGGATTGGCTAGTTCCCCACCTTGAAGGGACATTTGCTGTAACTTTTGGCATTAGTTCAAATGCGTTTTATTTTCTGTGTATAATCAACCACTGTTTCTTTCTATCCCTATATAGAACACCCAATGCTGTATTTAGCAACATACTAGTACATAAATGACCATTGTTATTGTTGACAAATGAATTCTAGTCTGGAATTGATTCGAGATCTCTTTTCAACAATTAACAACGCGCATCAAGCAACAGGTATTTGTAAGAATAACAAACAACAACCAACATTCAATTTCTTTCCTCATGGCTGCCTAACAGAACACTACATTCCGTTGCAATAATTGGTTTGATGTTGAGATCAGTCTGCTTATCTCAGTCTGAGCGGGCGAAAGTATACAGAGATTCTGCTGAAAGGAACATGTAGAGAGAGCCTAGTTTACAAAAACACAGTACTGAAAGGGCTCTACAAAACAGCTGAAACAGGATAGCTGATCAGTTGGGGTCCAGACACTTCGCACCAAAGCCAGTTCACCCCACTCAACTTCGTCCCAAAACCATTTCGCACCAAAACCACCTCGTCCCAAGTACTACCTCGTTCAACGCCACTTCGCCCCAAGTACCACCTCGTACTAAAACCACTTCGCTTACCGTATAGTTCCGTCAACTCGTCCTAAAACATCGATGTCACGATGTATCACAACGTTGTTTTTACCTGCAACTTGGCTACCACGAACCATTTATTCTTCCATAAAACCATACCATATATTAGATAAAAGAAACACACAAACTACTAAATGGTACATTTCAGGTGCGGTGCGCGGTATTGCATGATGCGATGTCATTTTCTCGAAATGTGTACAATTTCAAGATTTCAGTCCTGGGATGGTAGAAAGGTGATTAAAACTTCACTGGCAGTGGTTGGTTATTTTCAGCTTGTAACGGATACAGATAAATTTGGCAGTTAAGTCGTGTTTTTTTTCGGGTCGCAATGGTTTTGGGCGACGTGATTTTTGGGGCGAAGGGGTTTTGGTACGAGGTTGTTTTGGTGCAAAGTGGTTTTGGTGCGAAATGGTATGGGACGAGATGGTATGGTGCAAAGTGGTTTTGGTGCGAAGTGTCTGGGAACCGATCAGTTCCGGCGCACGATAAAAGCACCAAAACGGAAGTACAAAGTTGTTGACAGCAATAGGCAGTATGAAAGTACGTCAGCACTCATGTTAGCAATTTCGTTACAATGCTGTATGCTTGGTCATATACACTTTTGGACTCGAGGGAGCGCATTAAGCTGGCTTAAACACCAAAACAAAGACTTACGGTAATTTTGTGTGTGTGGACACATTACTCAACTGAATCCCCTGTTTGCAAAACGCAAATAGTGTCATAGAAACGTTTCCAATTTTTTCCTGTCTGAACGTAGCATAGGTTCTGTATTGTATATGGAAATAATCATACATAAATAATAAACAAATATGCATAAACAGACAAACAAACAAGAAGCCTGTGGTTATATAACAGCACTATGATCAGATACATTTGTATTTGACATATGAGGAAGTTATGAAATCAACTTGGCGCGATACACATCAGAGACACACGATGGCTCATTTATGCTATCCTTTGAGCATCAAAATCGATATCATGTGCGCTTAGGGGGGTATTTCTGAGGGGATCCGCGCTTTCTAGAACTACGCGAAGTTCGCATTCGTATCACCTCCGGCCTCCATGCACGGAGGTAGCTAAGTAATGTAGTACCATGGAGCATGGTATGGAGTAGCTCTGCATGGTAGGGTTGTGTGTTCCCGACGTTACGGCCTCCCACCACAGGCCATAACGCCGGGAACACAGCCCTGCCATGCAGAGCTAGGTACATGTAATGATGTATGGAGGTACCTGTCAGTAGTACTGCACAGTGCACACAACACAGGTGCGAGACGAAGACAAGCCGCTTCGTGACCCCACGGGCATTACCGTAATTGATAGCGCTTTTAGTGCCCTTTCTACTACACGAAAAGCGCTATGGCAAAAACGGTGCACGGTGGTGCCTGTGATCAAGCCCCAAGAGCCGGCCCCCAACCAAGAGCCTAGGCTGTGACTGTGACCAGGTGAGGCATCACAGCCTGCACAGGTGCCTCCGCGAAGCGTACATGTAGTGTCTGCTTTGAGCTGTGGTTCTATCCCGTACACTTTTTGAAAGCATGAAAGCGGTGACGCTGTGATAAAACATATGCCCCCATTTACTGTATACACAATTCTTCTGGACGCGTGGTCCAACAGATAGCCTCTTTTAACATGTCATCATAGGGACAGTCAGGGGCATTACTAATCTCTCGTTCGGTTCGTGTACTACTGAAGCTTGGTCGATCATCGGCCATCTTGTTTTTATGGTTTTGTGGTGTCACTAACAAGAAGTTCCGTGTTTTGACTTTCAGTACATCTTCCCCGTAAAGGTTTGAAGGCTATAGCGAACATGGTCGTGCCAAAATGAGATGAGGTTACAAATTTGAACATACCTGGCGTGCTATGCACATTACGTGCACAAATAGTCCTACTGTATGTTGTCCGGGCGTCGTGGCGTGCGGACGGGACAGGCGTATGAGCAGTTTAAATGACGTCACCATGTAAAGGGGATTTCCCGGAATCCGTAAACAATTAAGTCCATTAAGGGAATGGCCATATCATCTTAGATGGGGGTTGGTCCAAACAATAGTGGGATTACTTCAAAGCACATCATTGCTATCGCTTTTCTGCCATGAAAATTAAATAAAAATTATTCGCCAAAACTGAATTGAGATGACATCCTGACCATCTTCTCCCAGATCCTCTAAAGACTAAAGATATACATTGTCGATCCGTAAGTAGGTCATCTATTTTTTACATCCATGGTCATACCAATTAACCATGCTTTAATAATAGGCCGAGGCTATTGACACGCGCGTGGCAATAGACAACCTGGCTATTGCCACGCCATGGTTTTGAACAATAATTCTGAGATGTTTTTCTGACCCCTAATTGACTCTCTCAATGGTTCACGTCCTGAATCCATATTTTTTTGCTGATAATTCGGTAAATGTTCTGAAACAAACGCAATCCGTTGCTCGACAACAGAAGTAAAACATGACCGATCGACCATCACGTCTAAATGAAAACGCGCAACGGACTACATCCATTGATCTCCAAGTCATCGTCATCGTTTGTCATCAGCGATCTTTGCCTTGCACATGTTTTCAGGGAGAAAGAACGATTTGCAAAGTTTTTGGGACTAGTCTTACGTCTTTATTGTCGTTGCCAACCTGGAGCTCGACCATTCACTTCACGTAGCTACGCGTAGTATGGCTTCAATCGGCTTCAATCATGTTCAGCTTGGCATAACTTGTGTTACATGAAAAATGAGACTAAACTTTTTCTCTAACAAATGTCAACCAGTCGTCCAACCAGTTTCTTTATACCAAATCAAAAAATTAAAACCAGGAGTCACTGCAAAAAGTTTTATGCCACAGAAAAAAATCGAAATTAAACATTCACTGTTCTGACGTCGCGTTACACCATGCTTAGTTCGTTGACGTGATGACGTCTCTGACAGATAGGTCACGTGGTCAAAGGTCATAGACAGACGTTTGCGGCACCGGCAGGTCAGGTTGGTTTTCTCGCCCCCGAAACAATTTCTCTTGGGTTAACATGAGTAAATTTTGAGTTGAAATGTATCTTTTGTCATGATGCATGAATGAGCATGCAGTATACTGTCAATCGCAGGGCTTGCATTTAATCACAGAGACTGCCCACCGATCGTCCCCAAGCTTCGTCGACCATCAGACCAACTTCCCGAGCGCAAGGTGAATCGTGGCAGAAATATACAATTACTTTTACTTGAGCTAATTTCTACACAAACTGGGAAAAGTTTACTTCAATCAGTTGACAAAATCTGTCTCCGAAAAAATCTTAGCGTGTCAATAGCCACCTTGGCTATGGCCACGCGCGTGGCAATAGCCAACTTGGCTATTGCCACGCGCGTGGTAATAGACACTCCGTTAATAATATTCAGCTTGGGACTGTCATTTACACGAGGCTCTGCAAAAATGCTTTGTTTCATCAGGGTACCCTTACAAGGTCTCTACTACTTTCTATCTCGTGTTTTTTGCTCTGAAAAAACAAACTTTTGTGTTGTGTTTTCATGTGGAAACCTATGAGTGCACGGGGTGAACGCCATGAGTGTGGTGAGCACATACAGGGGACAAAGTTATAGCGCTGATCGCAAATGACGTCACTGTTCTCTCTCATTAATATGCATACATAAACATTTGTCCACATTTTCCGCATAAACGACGAAAATAAAACCTGCGAGTGTTAGAAAGGCTATTTAGCGTTACACTTAAATTCGTATGAATTGATGGCTGAGACTACAAGCTGCAACAACAGCCGCGCATACAACGACAAAATTGGTCCGAATTTCAGCATATTTGTCCGAAAGTCGCGCTTGTGCAGCTATATTTAGTAACAAACCCGAAATCGCGATCAACGCTATTAGGGGTTTACTTTACCTCACATCTCGAAAAGTGTGTATAAGTATATGAAGAGAGTTTACGTTGCGAGAGAGATGCATTGGGCAAATAACGATAGAGTCCTTGTGTTTCTTGTATCTGCATAACGTTTAACACAACAACAATATAGTTAATGATATTTGTTGAATTTTATTGGTCAACAACAACAACTATTACATGATTAATGAACATAAACAACAATACATGTACAAACAACAACAACCAGATATCTGCAGGATCCCCTGTGGACCAGGTATCACATGGTGAATCCGGCAGAAACTATTAACTCAAAACCTCAGGCTACTTTTCACATCATCGCTCGTGGATGGAGTGTTACTTTAATGCTCGAAAAGTTGGATGCTCAAGCTGGAAGGTGGCTAAGGTGGCATATCCCTACGTGTCAGTCACAATGAAGAGAGTGTTCGTTGGGAGACAGTTGCATTCAGTCAAATAATGATAGCGTCCTTGTAGTTTCTCAGGATACCTATATTACGTTTGAAACAGCAACAACATATGATAGTTATACTGGTATTTGTTAAATTTTATTGGTAAACAATAACATGACTAATATAAATATAAACAACAAAACAAACAACAACAACCAGATATCTGGACCCCCTGTGTAACTGCGCAAACTTGCAAACTTGCAAACTCAAACTAGGTAACACGCTTGTTCGATAGGAAAACCTGACCTGCTAAATTTCAAATTAAGGCTTTTCATGAAAAAGAAGAAACACAAGAGAAACTGTGAAACACTGTTGAAAATTATTTTATTTTTCTAAATTTCACCGACTTTAACCAAGTCCATCCAGCTTTTTAAAAGTTAAACAGAAAGCAGAATATAAACTGAGTGATTCACTGATTGTTGTGAAATGGACATCAAGTGCATTTATTCACTTCGGTTTCCATCATATCCTTGGACCTAGCATTGTTTACAGCCTGGATACATACATGTGGCATGCATACCTGACTACGGCAGAGTACTAGATGACAAAAAGTGATGCTGCTACTTTGGCAAAGTGCATGACAAATGCTTTAATAAAATTAAGGCTTTACACGTAATGATTGTCACATATTGGATCCCTTATTTAGTTCTAACATCATTTTTTTCTGCTATTTGTTATATGTGATGTCTCCACATTAAACTGCTATGCATAGTTTAGGGCCAGCTGTTGAGGGGCCTGTTTAAAGCACTGGTACACAGTTCAACGGTAGCAGCAACTAGCATGTGATCTCGTCTAATGAGAATGACATATTGGTGTGACTAACATGCTGATACAATATTATTTATGGAAACAATTGGGACAAGTTTCCATCATTTATTTCAAATTGTGATTATGAAAGGAAAGATAAGACAGAAAAAGATGCAAACCTTTAAATATCTATGCTATAATATGTGATTTTGTGCTCAGATGTGTTCAATCTTCTCTTTGCATTTGACATGGATAAACTAAAATTTACAACGCAATATTATCATGTACAATATATGTCATGAAATACGTAAAATCATGAATATGAAATTGGCACTTTCCTTTTGTCCATTACATTATGTCAACGCATGTTTATATATGTCATGAAATATGCATAATAATGAATGTGACTGAAACAGGCATTTAATTTCCCTTTGTTCATTACATTACATCAATGCATGTTTATAGGAAATTCGTGCAAAGAATGAAACACTGACTTAAAAAAATATTTTTTACCAAAACTTTAAAGAATATCATACGCTGCAAAAAATTTTGTTAATCATATTGCACAATCATTCACAGATTATTAACATCAGCATGATGTACATTTCGTGAAGTAAAAATTTTAAGTATACTGCTTGAATGAAATGATTGATTATTTGAGCATCAAGAGAACAGATAGGCAAGGAGTCTAAACAAAGTTGCAATGTAACAATAATTATCTACTGACATCCGTAATATTTTTAGACTTCTTGTGCACTCAATTTTTCAGTGTAACATATCTTTTGAAGTGGGAAGATTTACATGTAAAATTACCACTTTGTTCTATGAAAGGCAACTTCTTTTTCAAGAATATCTGCAATCTCTGCACCTTCCTTTTGACAAAATAATGTTTTCCGAAACCATGATTGCACAACTTTCCTCAAGTTTTTCTGAAGCAAAATTCATGCACAAACATACCAGAAACAACCGTAATCATGAAATATTATGATGTATCAAAATGGAATTAGTTTGATTGAACCCACAGAGAAATTGATATAGAAACCTGTAGAAAGTGGAAAGTAAAGGTACTATTTGCTTGTATACTTCAAAAAAAAATACAGTACACATGACTACACCTAGACCAATTGAAGGTTTTCTGAGAAAGAACACATATCTAAACTTTGTACACAATATAAAGTCAAAACAGAAATAATATGTATTTGAATTGGTAGCTCAGTAACAGTGACTACAACTTAATTGAATCATACAGTTTATTTTTCATATGAATATACGGAATCACAATATGAAACCTGGGAAAATCTTCCTTTCTGTACAGTTTAAAGAAAACTGATAATCCTGTTCAAAGTTTTCATTCTCCTTTGTATGTGTACATGAAACATGCAGTATTTGCACAATAAAACATAATGCATCCACTCATTAACGTTTTGCAAATTTGAACAATAGGTAATATAAAACTATTCTAGAAGTTTGATCCACTAAGAATATACAGAACCATATAAAAATATCCAGTTGAACCGGTTAAATGATAAAATCACAGTAGAGCAACATTCATTTCTTTGAATCTAATGATTATTATTATGGCATTCAGTTGCATAGAATCTTAAATCATACAATCATGCAATATGGCAACTTGGTTGCACAGGATGCTTTACATCATACATATAATGCAAAGTGGCAGATTAGATGTCCTCTTGTATTTAAATCATATATGCAATCATTGCAAGTGTCTGTGCCTAACATAAGGTAGCCTGCTGTTTATGTATACATATTACACTTCCAATAAAATAATCAAGCAGCTGCCTATGGAAGTTTGTAAATTTAATATGTTACAAAGTACTACAGCCTTTGAAAGCTACACTAGCATAAATGATTGGTGATTTGAAAGTATTGAAGGTTTAGATAAATGGAACTTTGAGACAGCCACACCCTGGATGCTATTCATACATTTTCTTGACACTTTCAACTGTACGTTTACATCCAGGCGCAGGACATTTTTTCCCATGAATCTGATTGACACAGCTTTCACAAAATTTGTAATGGTTACATGGAAACACGATGTGGGAACGCTTTTGACTTCTGCATAGCATACACATATAGGATTGACCCTGTGAGAAGACAAAGATACAGCATCAGTAAACTGCACATCATCATTTGAAATGACAAATAATAGATTAATTTTTTTTCTGAGACATGGACTATAAAAATTTCCTCTAAGTTTCTCTTGTAAATTAACATTGCTAATATACAATGATTCAACTAGATTAAAATACATATATGTATATTTCAATGAAGATGAAATATGCAATTTAAATTTTCAGTGACAAACAACAAATTTTGTTGACCGGCAGGAATTGAGAGTCAGTTGTTGTTACTAAGGGGTTTCTTGGTCAGTTTGGAGGTGGTACAAACCCTTAAGTACACGTATATTGTTGCAGTTATGTATAAGAGAAAACAAACTAGTCGCAGGAGTTTAGATTCACGTACACTCTAAGCGTATGTCACTTAATCCTCATAAACCACTGACAATGATACTTGTCTAGCTCTGCAGTATTTGAGATCGAGATAGACTTGAATGCCCATCAATTTGCAACCACAAATACCATTTAATCTATTGATATAAACTTACCTCCAACTCTTTGCAAATTTCTTGGCATGTCTTTGCCACTTGACGGCAAAGATTTTGAGCAAATTTTGCATCTTTGTTCCTCACCTGTTCAGACCTACATTAAAGTAAACATGAGTTTAATAACTCAATTTCATTATCTTGTAAAGTGACATGTAAGCACACCTGCCTTTTATGCATTACTTTTAGTCAAGGACAAGTGTGTGATCTGGCTCCAAAGAGAACAGTACTGATAATGCAATTAACTGATGATATAGGTGTGGGTAGTATCCCTTTTCCTGCCAAGTTCATATTTCATCATCAGGTCAAGTTGGTTAAAACTAGTGAAACAAAACATGTCCAATATGGTGCATTTGAACATAAGACTTGAAGATTTGAAGGTCCCTGAAGACAGAGATAAAATGAAAACATGATTTTTCACAGACTAAAGTTCCTATAATATACCGTCCATGAATACATCAAGGAAAGTGGATGGAAGTACATATGGTTTTGGCTCAATACCACTTTTTACTGACTTGGCAGATGAGGAAGTGATACTCACTAGCAGGTAAAGAGTTAAGTTAAAGTCCTTGAAAAAGCGACTGAAAGTTTTGCTTAAACTATATGAAAGGAAACCAAAAAATCATTCCTTTTCACAATTTGAGAATAAATACCAGGGATCGCAGTGCAAAGTTTTAGTTTAGAGAAACATATTGACAATATTTAAATTTAAAATGGCCACTATAACCTGTGTTAACTGAATGACCAAAAGTAACGCTTTTTTTATTTCAAAAAAATCAGGACAGTGAAAATTCCATTTATTTAAGAGGCTTTACATGAGTCAACACAGAAGTATTGCAAATATTTGAGACTCTAAACACCAGTCCCAAGGCACACTGACCTTAATAATAAATTTACACCATACCCACATAGACAATTTACAAAAATTAGAAACAAAATAAAATTATATCCATAATAAGATACCGTGCACCTCATAACCTCATACACTGCATTTTGAAGTGAAATTTACTGTGGCAATATCATTTTTATTATCTTCAATATGGTTTTTCTAACTTAATCTTGTAATAAACATTTCAAGAATATTGTATGATAACAACACCATCTTTCATTTCTAAAGTGATGGAAAGAGCTGAAGGTACAGCACCACCTGTCACATTTCTTTCCATTTCATGATCAAAAATTGATAAGAGAATTTTAACTGGCGAGAAACACACAGACGAAAAGTTGTATTTTCTTACTTCCCAGTACTGCCTTTTGCTTGATAATACTACCTGGCACTTCTATGATTCACATAAACCTACCTATATCTTACAGCCTCAGTATGGAGTAACATCTCTTAGCAGTAACAGCAAAATAAGCATGTAACAATTTTGTTGATATCAAGAAAACTCAGAAGAGACTGAACATACTTTTCTTGGAGTGTTCTGCGATAGAAGGTTACTTTCTCCACCATTGCATGATGCTTGTGATCCATACTCTTGGCAAGCTGCTCAACATGTTTCTTCTGTTCTGCTAGCATTGACTGTTTGTGTTTTAACTCTTTATCCAACTCCATTATCTGATCACGTAATTCTGCTATTCTTTCATCCGCTTTGTCCATCTTATCCTTTAGTATACAAAAATATGTGAAAATAAAACAAAATCACCAAAGTGTTCTGAGAATATATTGAAATATTCAAGTATTCTTGTTCATTATATTGTCATTTTGCTATTCAGTTTACCTTTTCAGATTCTTTATAACTCATCAGTTGTATACTATATACATGTTCAAGGTCTTCTATCTGTGCATCCACATCTGCATCTCTGACCATACTGTTCATCAAGTCCTTCCTTACAAGAGTACATTCATGGCTTAGTTTAGCCAATTCATCTTGATGTGCCTTCTGGCTGTCAACAAGATCCAACTGCAAAATAACAAGGGACTCAGATATTTTCAGATGTTTATGGCTTTGCAAAATTTTATTCAATTGTTACAGTTGTAATAAATGGTATCAAACACCTTTTGTCTGGTTATAGAAATCAAATGAGGTTATGGAAAGCTCACTTAATGCCATTAATTTTTTAAAACGTCTCATAATGATTTGACTTGCAGAAAACAAAGAAATGTTATTCACAGTTATGGATTTCTATATTTATTTGCAGTATTTGCCAATTCATGTTTAAACTAAATTCCAATCATAGTCCATTTAAACTTTTACAACTTTCATCCAGGTTTCTTGAGTATAGACATCAGTGCTTGATGGTGACAAACTTATACTGAAAGTCTTGTAGTTGTGCACATTCAGGAATTTAAAGTACCTACGCACTTGAATCTATGCAACATCTAGAAAATACATGAAACCATAACACTTCAGAATCTTCACATTCATCCACTGTATACAATGTTATGACTGTTTTTTATTGAAATTCAAAGAGTTTACCACTTGTCAATGGCAACAATAATAACCATGTGGAAAGTATCCAACTCTTTATCTAAAATGTATCCAAGGAATTTTAGAGAATATCTTCAAGCAATACATTTAGGATGTCACATCTATGATTTCATGTTTGTGTCTGAAGTTTGCTGGAGAAACTAACTAGACAAATGTTACCTTTATATTCTTAATTACTCTTCTGAGTCTTTCTTCCTCATTCACACACCCTGCATGTACTTGGTCATTATCTAGTACATTACCGGACTGATGAAGATCAACACAATATGGTTTCTGCTTTTCATTTTTCTTGCTGCTGAATTTAGCCAGGGCACACATCAAAGTTTGATCAGGAGGAAACTCCTTGGCATGTCTTCCTGGCTGGTCTTGAACGTGTTCCTTTCTCAGGGCAAGAAAAGCATTACAGAGGCGAACCTGTCTACACCAACATTCAGATTTTGTAGTTTTGCATAGCTTTCCATACTTGTGCACCACATCTTGTTTAACCATCCACACTGGGATTTCTATTTTATCATCACGGATGGCAGGTTTCTAAATAATAAAATATGTAAAGTACCACAAATCATGAAAACTGTGAGTCATAAATTTCATCATGCAAAATCAATAATAATAATATATATTTGGTATTTTCCAGAAGGACAGCAAAGTGTACTGTAACTGTTATAGCTCTTCAAATCTTTAAACTCTTTCATACATTTGCCCTGGCATTGATGTGTCTTGCAGGTTTGCCTTCACACAATATTGCAGATGCAAAATGTCTTGTTATACAATTCTTTGCCGGTCTACAGCTCATTGAAACCTGTGACAATAGAAAATCTATGGTACCCTATAATTTTTGCCCAAACCTAAATGACAAGGTATGGGACAATACAGAATTTTAAATATCTGTCTGCAATATATTTCATGAAAAAATTTGCAATGAAACAGTAGCATTTCTATCATTGAAGAGTTTCATACTTCATTTAACAAATATGCACAGAATTGTACAAAACTGTTTTTGAGGGGCATACTAAGGTAATATATGTACCATTTATGTACTTTGTATCCTATGAAGTACTTTTCATAAGATGCAAAATTTATCAAGACTAGATCATAACCATAAGTACTTAACAGTTTCCAAGAATGTCCCGGCCCCTCTTTAAAGTCTGCCCATTGAGAGTGATAGCTATAGTAGTACTAGATAAAACTGTGAGCAACATCAACAATTTCCCTAGAAATTGACACCCACCTCTTCATTTTTTGTATCAATGACAAGAATCATGCCAGGTCTTAAATGTGGATCCACCTGGTTTACCATAATTATTGCTTGTCTCAAGACTGAATTCTGATCTTCAGTAAGCGATGACGTTGGTCTCAATGTAGACTTGTCAGGCCTCAATCTCTCCCTAGCCTCATCCAAGGTTATGTACTCGCCCGACTTGTGTAGAATGCTGAGAAGAATTTCATTGACCTGCACAATCTGAGGTGACATAAGAATAAGGGTCATATTATAAATCTACCATTGTTAACAAAAAACTTTTATTTCGTGCGCTAAAAAGATAGCGAAGATAGCATTTGCACTCGCACGATCAATTGAATAAAACAATTGTTGATGTTGTATGAAAACTGTCAATACTCAGCCCAAAATCATGCCCAAGTCACGAACAATATGTATAATATTATAATATGGTAATCATGAAAATACAGCAAAGGATGCACTGAGGCATTGCCCTGTGCCGTGCCTCGCCTTCTACATACGCTGCACCAACGTCCTCATGCATCTTTTGCAGTATTTTTGTAATTCCTTAATATTATTATACCCCTACATTTGTATGTAACCTCTGGAGTTTGATCATACAGTAAAATTTGGATATCAATTGATGCGGAGTACATAACATTCACACTGAGTCCAATTGTTTTAGGTTGTTAACAATGTACACACTGAGAAAAGAAGATAAGGTTCACATACAAGACTAAGTCATGAAGTAAGCAATGGCCAGTCAAAAATCTTTGAATATATGTGAAATAATCCTGCTGAACTACAATTTCTTCATGAGCATTGCACTAGGGCCTAGGCACATTAAATTTTCATTCTCAATACTCAACGGACATACTGAACGTGTTCTCAGTCTACAGGCAATGCGGAACACAGTGTATGACATTTGTTCAACTTTTCAAATAAAATCTGACTAAAAAAGAGTATATAAATAAAGTCATTCACAAAATACTTGCATGTATGTCCTATGTATTTTGGCTGTTTGAACTAAATAAGTGTTTAACAAAACTTATGACTCACTGGCTATGTGTAGTCCTAGCCATCTGTGCTATGTTGTTATTTGTAATTTTTTTTACATAAACTGACAACACTGACGAATGTTTTTTGGGCTAATTGTGTCAGAGCTCAAAGATTAACTTTGCAGTGCTGCTTTCTTCATACAATCTCCTTTGTAAAATAAGTAGTAAGCCACTGGCAACTTTGTTTGGTCTGGGAGAGAGTGGTAAGAAATTCAGAATACATACTGGCTGTCCAAGCTCTTGGTGTATGCTGGGTACTTGGTGAGGTGAAATAGAATCTGGTATTGGGAATGAATTTTCAGCAGTTCTCCTGCAGATGGAAAAATACAATCATTAAGAAGGATAGAGTGTAGAATGGTGGCAGCACAACGGATACATGTTACAATGATCCACCGATGTTGCTTTACAAGCACCTTAAATGCCATAATCTTTTGTGGCGAATAAAGAATGTATGTCTTAAACACATGGTTGTATAAGTGTTGACTTTGGGACAACATTTTCTTTCAGTGATAATAGAAGTAGGAATTCTTGACATGGTAGCAAAATAATGTGTTTAAGACATACTTTCAGCACATTACTTCAATAGTATCAGAATCAGAATGGACAAGGAATTACCAGGAGATTGCTAAAGATTAGTGTACAGTTGTCATATGTTCATAACTACTTACTTTCTAAATTCTTCCACCATTAGCTTTGGTGCGACAGACTCATCAGTATTGGCATAAGTTTTTGCATGTTTGACATCCCTGCATTCTCTGCAAAATGAAAATAATGCATATGATTTTGAGACATAAGGTTAAAATTTCCATTACGGCTAGTTCTATAAGGTTTACTTAGAGAGTAGTGTAGAAACTTGAAAGAATTTGTCTTGCATGTATTTGTGTATGAAAGGTGATGTTATGGTTATGTTAAAGCATACGCTTACACTGATGTCATGTTTATGAATTTCTGGTCAAAAAGTATAATTGATAGAAGCAAACTGATTAGTCTGACTGTTGAAGTTGGCAGAGAAGAGATGAACTTACAAAAACAGTCACCATGTAGCAAAGATAAACTCATAGAACACGTTTGGAATGAAACTCTTGACTGACATTTAAAGATTGTGCTCCAAAGGGACCAGTGGAGACTTTTAAAATAAATTTATGTTATCCTTCAATCATTCCATGTAAGGAATCCACATACTTGCATGTCTTATGCATGAGGTTTAAAATAAAAAAGTAATTAACTTACGCATGATCAACCAACAGATTATAGTATCTTTCTGCCAAATCTCGTCTACTTACAAGAGCCCTTGGCCACATGCAGCTGACCTACAGTAGAAAAAAGTCAAGACGGGCTATCAGTCAATTTTGAAGACACAAATTGCTGTAGCAGCTATACTTAGAATACATTTTTACATATTTAAAAACAGTAAAATCGTATTGCTTGACTGACAATGGCAAATAGAAACTAAAAAGGCAAATATACTTTGCATACCTTGTGGTCTATTTCACTGAGTTGGGGAACTGCATTTCTGTCTCTGTCAATTTTCAAATCAAAGAAGTTAACACCGGTTATCAAACTGTTATCTCTCAAATCAACCACAAAGCTGCCTTTCACAAAGAGCATACCAGCAAAGATGTCATCCAGCAAGAGAGTACCTGGGGACAATTATCAAAAAAGATTAAATTATGTTAACAAAGCAAGTTTCACTTCCACAAAGAAATTCTTTAAATGGTAAGAAATCCGTTATTCTATAGCTGCACATATCTTCATCTGTGTGGATATAGCTATTACCAACACTGTAAAATACACTGAAACATAATTACATGATATGTATTTGCCATATCATTATAAAATGAAGTGTAAAGCAAGCTATTGTGCTGAATCAATATTATGCAGGTTATTTTCATGACACTTTGCCACTGAACTGCAAGAATTTTAAATTTCTATTTACGGTCTACAAATATGTACATATGGTACCAAGGCCTGAAAGCAAGTTCATACAGATAGTTTGTAGAAAGTAAAATCTCTTGATATACACAAACTTGAAATGATATAGAAGTGACCACTATTTGATGTTTCTCATGATTTTATGAAAGAAGTATTAAATACTTTTGGGTCACTCACACTCTGTAAATACAAAAGTCAAACCAACTTATAATGTTTAATTAATATATTTTCAAACAGGAATTAAGAATTTTGATCAAAAATCCCCCAAAAATGCCTTCACATAATATATGTTTTGTTGAGTAAATATTTTCATAGGAAATATTTAGGTGATTCTTCTAAGGAAAGTTCCCTACACTTTAAATTCATTTTTTGGATGGAAGGAGAGGGGTAAAAGTAGGTCTTGCCAATATTCAGATTTCAGCTTGTATCCACAGCCTTTACATCTATGAGTCACACATTCATTAACATCGTTGAAGAAAATTGTGCCTGAGTATGATTGAAATTTCAACAGAAGCTATATGTGGTTCACAGAGTAAAATATCGGCTTTACATGTACATGGTTTATTGAGTTTATCATATCTCAAATAAATTGCGATTGACATTCAAAACCAACATGCTAGAAATATGATCAAAAGTAACAGCTACTTGGGCTTCAAAGTGTATTTTGTCTGATCACTTTGACTTTCATGCAAACGACTTCAATCAAAAAGTTACCAATTTCAGTTTTCACTTGTTCTGTTGGTGGAGTTAGGAAAAGGAATCTTTGTCGACACTCTTCAAATTCTTCCAAAGAAATGGAGGATATAGAGCATGATGTATCTTCTTCCTGCAACTCAACAGGACTGTTCAAGAAATAATATACAGATAATAATCAGACCGGTACTATTATTAGCTGTCATATTGTGATATACTATGATGACAAAAATGAAAATATACTACTACACTGATGAGCAGAACTATGCCGGTCTGATTTGGAAATTTTGCCATTTTATTGCCTTATATATTGACAGCCCCTCAAATCACCTTGTACATTTTGACTATGTATTCATCAAAACTTAGACTAACTTAGTAAAATTAATTGTTGTGTATTTGATTCCAGTCAACTATGAAAATCACACATACTTGACAAACCCGTGATAAATACTGATCAAATTACATATATATCAATAAGTATCCTAAAATAGACCCTCTGCAAATCAATGCACTGACGTACCATGGTGGAAAAATAAAATCCAACTCTTCCTTATCTTCAAAGTGTATTCTTTCTGGAAGAAATAAACAATACCACACGGTGAAATTTTTGACCAAATACAGCACACGATAATCTGACTGACTCTCAAATTACAGAATTTATGCATGTTGGGTATGGCTTACATAATTTCCATTAATGGACCATGGTAAATTTATTTTTTTGCAAAGCTTTTGATATCACTTATGTACTTAGCCTATATTCCTTTCTTGCACTTCCAGGCATTTTGACTGTCTTATTGTCATTAATTTGCAATTTGTCTATCATACAGGAGACTAAAACTGTAAAGCACATAATTTTTACAATATATATTTTATGGAAAATTAAACAGATTGCTGGTTATCACTTGCATGTAAGAAAGTGATTGGATAAATAATGAAATTGTGAGTTGTTGTTTCACTTACCAGATTTTGTTACCAACACAACCAATCCTTGTTCCCCTCCATAGTGTTCATATGGATGCATAGCAAACTGCCATCTTTCCTTGTTGGTTTCCATGGTAACATATCTACCTTGCCTAACCAGGGCTAAAGCACCAATTTTGAGACCTTCCCCAAACTGACCGATGACATTTTCATTCCTTGTATGGCTATGGGATGAAAATCCTAGAAGTAATATCTTCTTCTGCAGTGAGATCCCTCTGTTGATGAGTGTGAGTCTTTTGTTGAATTTATCATAGTGCAGAGATCCATAATTTTCAGTGCCGCCATTTATTGCTACCATGGCTTCATACACAACTTCTTCAGTATCATCTCTCCTCTGAAAATAAATGAACAGACTTACAAATCGCTCTTTTTATACAAAATGGGTAGCTGAACTAGTTGATGATCTTTTATTATTTTTACTTTGTATATCAATTGGACATTCTTATTATACTCCCAAAAAATGATTATAACACACTATTTTAGGTTCTCAACATATTTTATTATGTGTAAAATGCACTTATTGTTTACATTTAAATTCTAATCAGGACCAGCATTCATTTGTCAACAATAACAATAAAAAGTTACACAAATGGCGATGAATTTTTGATATTGCACGCATTTTTATCTCCAAAACGCTGAATATTATGTAAACAATACATTTATCATTCCTGGTATATGATAAAACCTTTACGGCCTTGATACGGCTTTTGCGAACCTTGGTCATACGGCATATGGTCCCTTGGACGCTCGGGCCCTTCTGCAATACGACCTTGGTCCATAGAAGCCATATCACGGCCATAAAGATTAGCTCCATGGTGTAACTGACAAAATAAAAGGAAAAACTGTCATGAAATTGGTACGCATGAGCAGTTTCTGTTCAATGTAAATATGAAAAAAGAAAACTTATGTGGTCACCCGAATAAGAACAAAAGCGTGAAGTTCCCTAATTGAGCTGAGGCCTCTCAGCTCCTCCATCCTAAACCAAACTTACGCAACAATCTGAGACAGCTCTTAGGTACCATATCTCTAGTCTCATTACTGTCCAAATCAGGATAAACAACCAGTTGAATACTGGCTGTTTTAAGGTACAGACTACCACACAGATAATTGTTATGATTTTTCACCTCTCACCTTTTGTCCTTTATGTTTCTGACTAGTTAATTTCATGTCATACAAAAAATATGTTGACTCAGCATCTCATCAAAATGTTCTATCAAGATTTTCAGGATATCAGTTGGGCAAAAAGTAGGAATGGTGCCACAACAAAACATCACAACTGTGCCTGTTAAAGTTTACCTTAATAAAATTCACTTTTTGAGATTCTCCAAAGCCAGTATAATGACGCCTGATATGTTTGTCACTTGCATCATATATCCCATCATGCCAGTTTTGTATGAATTCTCGGATGCCTTCCCAATGTGACCAAGTCTGTGCATATCTTGATGTCAGGTTGAGAAGTACAACTTTGCACTCTTCTGTCATTTGTACATCCATGACGTCAAACAACTCTGCTGATACGAAAATTGTGAAATGAAAAATGGTCAGTATCAGAAATATGAGATAAGAGGTGTTGTATAATATCAGGTAAAATTTTGGGAGAAATTTTGACACCGAGATTAAATTTTTAGTACCAGTACATGCTGTACATGAGAAAATGATGGCGATCTGTTTTCCTTTGAGCAAAAAATTAAGTCACAATATCAGGTTAGTTTATCAGCCATTTTGGGTGAGTAATGTGGTTTTTGATTATCTATTAAGTCATTTTTCTGAAATTGGGAAGTAACTTGGAGATATTTTGCTGAAGCAGACTCTAAAAGCACAAATTCTGTCACACTGTTTGCCAATATCCTTAATCACACATGGGTCATGTATCTATTCCTCACACGCTATATACATAAATATTATTTTGAATGTCCCTTCAGACACCGTCCCTCCACTGGGTGAAGGGACAGTGCTTCAGACAATCAATTAAAAGTTCCTAAATCTGTGGACATTTTTTTTTCAACATATTAATAGTTTGTATGCAGCGTCTATATTCTAATAAGTGCCCTTTTTGTTTGCAATATCAAAATAATGCATTTGCTTTGTAGATGTATACAGGAGAGTTTATTACACCGTATGCAACGAGAATCTATGAACTGTGAGTACACATATACATGTAGGATAGCCGCAACGGCTCAGCCACAGATAATAGCTGGAAGTTTAATGTACATCTAGTGCATGCCAATTAATAGAAGAATTGAAGACACACATTCTAACATTCAATAAATTCCAGGATTAGTTTCTCATGGCATTTAAATTCAATGCCAGGTTATTTTTGGTTAGCTCTAGTACAGCAATTGTATTATAACCTATAGGTTTCTGTATACACACAAGTGAATGACGTTCTCAAGGGCAATTTTACTTATGAAGTTACAAGATAATTCCCTAAATTCAATTTATCTGTGACTATCAATTCAGAGAAAAAAGGTTTGCTTTGGAGCTATGGAATCTTCTGAGAAACACAGCAAGTAATTGTTAACATAATTTTGCAATCACAGTTACACAAAATGTAGGACGCCATAATGAGCTCACATATTTTGAAGTGGCATAAGGTGTTTTATGACAGGGTGTAATATCTTGAGCAAGATCTTGAGCTTTCATTTATGTTGTATCGGCTGTTCAGAGAGTAATTTACCTTCTAAAGCACCTGTTACATTAGGGTATCAGTAATTCAAGTTCTCCTTATACTATATTTTTTAGGTTTTGTTTGTAAGTTCCGCATTGTACAGCTCCCGAGCTCACGTGACCTTAAATGGCCGCAAGTACGAGTATGGCGTATTCATAATTTGCACAGGATTCATGCAAAAGTTGTTGTTTGGTTTGTTGCACAGTCTACCGTACCCACTGACGTACGATAATCGATAACAAATAATTTACACTTTTGGGAAACAAATCTAAAGCCATAAGCTACTTACAAGTTATCAAAATAATCTATATATGGACAGTATTTAGTACGAAACTTTTGTCTGTTCAGTGTCAGCATGGATGTAAAAAATAGATTTTTACATCCATGGTGTCAGTGACGCGTGACGTTTATAATTTGATCCTAAGGATCACGACAGTCGCAATCGTACCCGTGGTGTTCACAGAGGCCGGAAGAGACAGTTAGTGAATATGGAAACGTAGCTGCGGTACTGAAGCTCGAGGTTTTGCCCGGGTATTTGGGTCGGACGGCAAAACCAGACCCACCCAGGCAAAACCTCGAGCTATACCGGCAGTTCTGCAGCTAACGCAAACGTATAGCTGCAATACTGTAGCTCGAGGTTTCACTGCGTATTTGGGTCGGACGGCTGTCCGGACCAATGCAGCTCACGCGGCCAGGCCAAGAGGCGCTTGCTGAATTGCTCGGATCATGGAGTATGTACGACGTCGACAGTTTAGAAATTATACATGGAAACTTAACTTTACACTTCAAGGTATTAAAATAGAAAATTTCACCAAGACACTCACCTTTTTAGTGATTGCAGCATCCGATGAGCTCGGTCTAGGTGATAGACGTCCACGGCGCTCCCATAGGCTGATAGGCGTCCATTAGGGAGAGACTTGCCACATGACGTCACTGGTTTTCCCCGATTTACCAGAAAGAGGCTACACAGGCCTGCAACAACACTGCAAGGGAGCGTTCACGCAGATGATTTGGGTGGGCCACAAAGACCTGGGAGTCCATTTAAAACAGGAAAACTCCAAAGGTTTGGAGGTGGGGGTTTTCGGGGTTTTTTGTTTGTTTTTTTTTATTTTTTTATTTTCTCAACATAATAGGCCTACAGGGGTTGCTTGCTTTCAAAAAATGACAGCGCTGTCAAAAAATTAATACTTTGGCGAACAAAAATATTCCGGCAAATACAGGTGTTTCTCCACATGTTTCAGTGTGTGAAGTCATATCAATATGATTTGTCTATTATCTTTGTTATTATCGTGCTTTGACAAGTCTAAAAAAGCTTGTCTTGCCCTATTGTGACAACAGAGTGAAAACGATGTGTTTCTAGCATGTCCGAAATAAATATAAAGGCCGATAACTGAAGACTTGGCTTTCATAAGTTCTCTTTGTGCTTGTTGGCTGGCTGTAGGGCCTACGTAGATCGACCCTGTTGCTGGTATGTAAGTATGCACAAAGCTTATCTCGGGAAATAAAGACAAGGGAATATAAATGAGACGTATCTTTGACTTCGGTTTTCCTTCATCGTCAATAATGTTTTTGAAAAGATGACCGAGCATTTGATACAAGAATACATTCGAAGGTTTTAGGAATTAAACCCCCGTGCGGACTTAATCCAAAAATCTAGCAACATATTTATATAACGATTACAATTTCAAAAGAAGACAAAAGACAGAAACACCTCATAATCTTCTTAACACCTCAGTTAATCTCGATCCCGGGCTTTTCGAGTCAGGGTTTAAGTGCTTCGAAATTGAAAGTTTACTCCAAACATTCTGTAAGAAAACTTTAAAACCATTCCTTTTCGAAATAGACAGTAAAAGTCTCAGGGGTCACAGTGCAAAATTTAGTACTAGAGCAACAAGTTACCCATTATACCAATTAACCAACACTTGAAATTCCAAAAGGGCTGTCACCACTGTATTAATTGTTCGATTTTCACAAAATATTACGGTTCATCAGCTTCAAAATGACCTCCCATGCGCTAGACCAAAAACGTATGAGAAGAGTCCAATACCTGCCTTCGAGATGCTTTCCACCATAAATATTTTCAGGCGGTATCAAGGTGCTGCTGGCAGAATGCACACTCATTACAAGTAAGTATGTAGAGTTTGATCCCAGGCCATGGCTGGAAATTGTGTCATTGAGCAAGATACTTTTGTACTCCGTGCTTGTATCATACCAGTAGATTCGTGAAATGTGTAATCGGCCATTTTCATGACATCAACGCGACCCAACATTCTGGCATTTTTTGTTGTAAGACGGCGTTCAAAATGCAATATTAATAATTATAATATGAGTTTGCTGAAAGTGTCATCTAGTGGCAATTAAGTACAGAATTAGATGTGCTTTATGAAAATCAGCACAGGTATGATGATGTCTTGAAGAAAGTGTGCGGAAGGTTTATCTTTATTGGAAAATCTTGGCACACTAGGTGTACGTTACACTGATGGGATGGCAATATTTCATTGAAAAAAATTCTCTCTGGTATGACTGAATATATTGAAAACGTATGGAGGAACGCGCGAATCTCGCTTTTACTTCCAAAGTGAGAAGTATGCGGTCAGATCACAGGCGACCCAAGTATTACTGAGTTTTTCACACTGTTTTCTCTATCATTTTCTCTTCTTTCTTCATGCTCTGAATGATCGGAATAAATAAAATAAATGGTTTATATAACCTAACCTGTGACTCTTTATTTATTTTACACTCCATTACAAGGACGTATATCTCTCATACACACATGCTGTAATTAATTAGTCAACACAACTAATTATGCTAATCCGTGGACTTATCAGAGGTTGGTCAACATCGGAAAGATAGTGATGTTAATGAAAAAGGAGCCATTCCTATCTTTCGCGATGTTGACCAACCCGTAAAATCCCTGATAAGTCCACGGATTAGCATAATTAGTTGTGTTGACTAATTAATTACAGCATGTGTGTATGAGAGATATACGTCCTTGTAATGTTAGGTTAGGTTAGGTTAGCTTATATGAACCATTTATTTTATTTATTCCGATCATTCAGAGCATGAAGAAAGAAGAGAAAATGATAGAGAAAACAGTGTGAAAAACTCAGTAATACTTGGGTCCCCTGTGGTCAGATGCAGAGTTACGCACGCACACGGTCCCTCCACACAGGAGGGACCGTGGCACGCACTATGCATGCTATGTGCGATCGCATTGTAGCATGAGTAGAGTGGCGGGTGAATGGTACGTGCGTGTGACGAATTAGACGGTATAGAGACGCGCGTTTCTCCCAACAGAAGTTTGGGGTCAAAAAATGACGAACATGTGTGTCATTCTGGGACACTAGCGGCGAATTTCATCGGCTTTGCGGCCCCAGGGGCCAAACTGTGCATAGATCCTCCCTTTTTATGTTACTGTACACTCAGAGAACCTGTGAAAACTTTATACGTAGGCAGCAGAGTCACGCACTGCGCGAGTTGCATGGCCATCACGCAGCGTGAGTGTTGTTGCGGTGCGTGAGTGCTGTCTCAACCTATTTCTATAAAGTCATTTCACAGTCGCTTGTACTGTGATACACGGCGAAGGCCCGCTATAAGCAAAGAAAAGATCAGAAGGACGTGTATCATGTACAATGTTATGAACAGACAGCTGCGTGGATTGGTTTTTGAGCCGACATAATTGACTAAATACTGGTTCTCACATTTCAAATGTAAGCATACACACAAGCACAGTCCCTGTGACACAAGCAAGAGCTATGACAAGAGGTATGTGACAACCGATGTAGACTCTTTCTTTGACCATGAACGTCAGGCTCTGTGATATTGGTGGTGTGGAGGATAAAAACGTGTAAAACCTTTCAATTTTCCATTGTTTCAGCGCATATCACACTACACAGCACAGCCCAACCAGGACAAACAAACAAACAAACAAACAAACAAACAAATACATACATACATACATACATACATACATACATACATACATACATACATACATACATACATACATACATACATACATACATACATACATACATACATACATATGACTGCTATGAGAGTAAACAATTATTAGCTTAAATAAGAATTCAAATGATTGACTGAACAACATATACAACACATGATTCGGTATTACTACTTACAAACTCAGTGATATTAGCTTACTGAGGTAGCATCTTGAACATGCTGCATGCATGTGTTGTTCAGCCTTGTATTTCAATTCTTATTATAGTCAATTTATCGTTTTCTCTTATACTTATTTATAAATAGGTCCGTTTGTTTGTTTGTTTGTTTGTTTCCTCTCATGTTTATCTAGTTATTTGTATATTAATTTCGTTTATCCTGGTTTCCCTGTGACCACAGTGAACACTCCTACGCCCGTGATTTATTTAATCCATCGTTGTCTTGTGTAAATACTTTTAAATAGACACATGACAAATTGACCTGCTTTACGTCAGTTTTGGTTAGTTACTTCTAAATCAAGTTTGTTTCCTATTAGCGAGGTGTAATGATATTCAAATATGCAGATTACATTAATGAGCATTGTTTCGGTATTAAAATTCTATGCTAATGGACCCTTAATCAATGTGGAATATTCATGTATCTCGGATCTTGCATTGTATATTTGTTTCTTATCAATGAAGAAGGTGTACAGTGATTTCCTCCAAATCCTTGGCAGCCTAACGATAGCAATCTGCTACCCTACCCATTTCGGAACAAATTGAACGTCATTGTCGACTGAATACTTCAAAATGTTAGAAGTTACATGTGGAGGATCTTTCATATGTAAAATTCAACAATTTGCACACACCCTGTCACAGCACGGGACTCAATCATAAAATTGCACTTACGGGATTTCAGGAAAAACCGACCCATGCATAAATCCTGATGAAGTTTTATTGCCATCCCCATCGCATCGGCTTCAACCATAATCCAGTCCAGACGGTGCACGTGGAATGGCTCTCCGCTAACTGGGCTTTTAGTTATACTGCCAGTTTCCCTTGTAAAAGTGAACAATTATCGACCAAAGATTGAAATCATGCAGGAAATATCGGTACCAGACAGATATTGAGAGTCTACTTTGCTTTTGCTGCATTTATGTGTTGACTTATTTCATAGATTGTGGAGCAGATGAAGTTTTCACCACCTCGTCTTTTGTTGTGCTGCGTTTTGTTTCTTTTCTCTTTTTCTTTCTTACTTTCTTGAAATAATAAATTTCAATTTCCCCGTGGCAGCTCTTTCTCGAAAACATTCGATTTTCAGGAAAACGATATGGTCACAATTTCATTTACTCCACAACTACGATCATTTTGAATTGGAAATATCGGTAGATTTTAGGTTATTCTTTACACTATCACAAATTTATTATGTCTAGCCATTCTTGCTTTGTGAGAGAATGGTTTAGAGCTTCCTTGGGGAAACAAAAGTTGTAAATCTTTCCGTTTCGATAGGGTAACCCTCTTAAAGAAAATCGTCGGAACTGCGCTCAAAAGTCGTATGGACCCATACGATCAATGTACAAACACTATATCCAAGGTACTATATTGTGAAACTTAACAGTTGCAACTAAACTTACGTGATGCAACTAGGCATCCAACATGAAATACACTGCCTGTGACAAGAAAGTCGCACAGGCGCAGTTCTGGCGATCCTTAGCCTCCCTTATAATTTCATAAATATCTAAAGATGGCCTGTACGTTGCGTCGTGATTCATTGTTTACAGTATATAGAACAACTTTGCGTCTCAGTGGTAAGAGATTGGTTCGTTCTCCGGATAGCGTTTCTTTCATAGTTGTTCTAATGACTTTCGGTTTCAGTTTCGCCAGATGTTAGTTTCGCTATCCATTATTCTTTAGTAGCTTCACTGTCTATTGAGATAGCGTGACCTTGCTGAGTCATTCGGCTCTTGTTATGCATTATTGATTTATTAAAAAACCCACCAATGAGACGGTTCCTTATATCGACGTTCGTACTATACCTGCAAATCTAGTGTGTGTGACGTGTCTAATCTACAAAGTTGTACCAGACATTAAAAAAGTGAACGCAACGAACATGTAAGTGTCAATTGAAGTGGATTTGCCAATATATGGTCACGGTTACTTTACATAGAGTAACCTTGATATTGTCAACACTCACTGACTGATGATGTCCAACTTAGGAGGAAATTAAGACATTGTCAATTGCAGCTGTGCAAAGGAAGAAACAAACTTGGATGTACACTTGAACTTCTGTTGTTAGTATTAGTTTAATTTACTGAGTGGTCAATCCCTGGGCTTAACAGCTTCCTCTTTTTCTGGAAGAGCCTTGGAGGTTAACAGTGCCCTGGTACAGGTCTAGCAACCTTAATTTCCAACGGCAAATCATTAGGGCGCACAAACAGAAAGCATTCTCTGACCGTATATCTTGTAGCCTAGAATCCTATTCGTCCGCTTGCCTCCGTACCGAGGTACGGAGGCAAGCGGACGAATAGGATTCTAGGCTATATATCTTGTTGAAATTACCAGAAAGAGGTGTCAAACGTAATTCTCATTGGATCGCAGGTCTCTCGCTGGTTTATACATATAATTTGACCAAATCTCTCAAATAAACATGTAACAGGCGCATTTTCCATGATTAATTTCGAAAGTTAAGAAGAGTATTTTCAATTTAGTGCGAGCATCTACCGGTAGCCAATGAAATGTATGAGAATCTAATTTCGCTGCAGCATTCTGAAGAGACTGCAAGTCGAGTAAGTTGGCCCTCAGGAATACCAAACAAAATACCAATCAAAGCACTGTTCCAGTAAGTAGTTGGGATGTCACAAATGCATGGACTGGTTTTTCAGTTGAAGATCTATCAATCAGTTAACGGGTTTTCTCTGCAAAGAAAAGAATACATTTCTGCAGATATGCAACCATCGATTCAAAATAGCGCTCAGATTCCTGACTGAAACTGAAGGAATAATGTCACAATGGCTTATTCGAAGACTGTCCAGCTCTGCTGCATACGAAAGAAATTAGATGTGTAAAATTTCATTCGAGTTTGTTTGCTCAGCCATTTTACTCTCGTGTGAGGGCAATTTTTCGTGAGTTTATTTTCCCCCTCTAGCCGTTGAGAAAAGTATTCAACATGTTTGATGTTTTTTGCCTCGCGAGGCCTAGGCAAAGTTCCCATCGTGTGCGCCGGAGAAAGTGATTTTCTTCAGTTTTTGTACCAAAGTTCGTGTGTGGAGACCACATGATAGTGGAAAATGA
Organism: Ptychodera flava; assembly: GCA_001465055.1. NCBI lineage: Eukaryota > Metazoa > Hemichordata > Enteropneusta > Ptychoderidae > Ptychodera > Ptychodera flava. The sequence continues at coordinate 52,666 of LD365315.1, read as the reverse complement.
TAGCCGGTAGTCTGGCCCGTAGCATTGAAAACACATTCGATTATGGTTCGATACATGGCAAAAGCCGTAAAGATATATGGCAGACAAGATAAGTTGGTCTTTCTTTCTAATCCTTATAGGGCCTTTGCCGTTTATCGAACCACAAGTTGTGTTTTCAATGCTACGGGCCAGACGTAGACCATGGGCGATCATTGTTACTCAGTACAAGCATGTTGGATTTCATCCAACCGCAAACATCATCAACACAGAGCTCTATTTCAAATGTCGTCATGCAGGTCTGATGCAAATGACATACATTTACGTATTGTCCGAATGTCAAGTTTCGGGAAATATTGGGTTGTTTGCATTTCCAGTGCCAAATTTTGCGCAGTGACTCCTAATTTTTATTCTCGATTTTGGAAAGGAATGATTTTAGGTTTATGGAAAGTTTGAGCAAAAGGGGCGAGACGTGTACTGCCTAGTCTAGATTCTATTCGTCCGCTTGCCTCCGTACCTTCGTGGGTCGGAGGTACGGAGGCAAGCGGACGAATAGAATCTAGGCTATGTACTGCCTGAACTTACATATAATTATAGTAATACTTCCCTTGTAAAATACCAAGATCAAACATAGCAATATTTTTACTGATCTACAAAAGTTATATAATCACAAAATAACGGTTATTTTGACCGATCACTGTCCCTTCATACCGATACGTAGAATAATGCACCACTTTATACACATAAGAGAGCTTGAGATATTAACTTGATTTTTGGACCTATATGTCAGCTATTGGTGGTATGGAAAAGAACACGCCTTTATCAAATGAGAAACTATACCATCAAAATCATAGAAGCACACACAATCAATAAACTGTTAACATTTGATAGGGGTCAGTCCAGGGCAACAAGGCTGATTAATAATTAACAATTATGGGTTATGGTAGCAACAACCTAAATACGGTATAATAACATACTCAACAGCAAGACTTTCATCTCCTTTGACTCATATTTCGACGATGCTAAATTTGCAACGGTATATATTTATGTCCCACTTTCTGTGGATGAACCGTCATTCGGTATAAGTACGATAGCAGAGCTACATTGTATAATGTTTACCCCAGTGTTTGAAACATGGTTTCATATGACCTGCGATAAAAAGGTTAACACTGCGGTGCTATGCACCTGCCATCTCAGGCTAGTCAGATATGTACACGTAAATATGCGTCATTTAGTGATACTATAATGAACAATGGCTTAACCATGCCAATTACAAATGAAATGCACAGTGTGCATTCTAACTCACTTTTAGCTCATTGAGTCAATTTAGGAATCTTTTTAATTTCCTTTTGTCAGCCGTACAACAGTCAGTATGTTAATTTACCATAGTATAGGCACTCTGAACTAGGTTAAAATTTTATTCACCATTCGCTGACGCTGATAGCAATAATTGATAAACAGAAGTTCATCAAACAAATACACTACTATAACTACACCCCCCTTTTATATTTCCTGATTTACTTGATCACAAAGTAGTACTTCTCAGAGATGAGAAGAATTAACCTTTGTGAGGCCTTCAGGTAAATAAGATCTACGAACGCTTTACATACAAAGTATTTCATGGTTGCCTGTAATTTTCAGGTATTTCTTGCTATTACTCAGCAAAATTATAGTTTCCAACAGGCATATACAAGGGGATATATATATATATGTGTATATATATATATATATATATATATATATATATATATATATATATATATATATATATATATATATATATATCTGAAGGTACAATTACAGTGAAATTTTTGTTACCGTAGAATATCGACTGCACCTCGGGGCCAGATATATATTTGGAGTCAGACTCTTTTTGTGCTGTCTTTCTATACAACTGGAGCATCCACTTGTGAAACAACTTAAAAAAGCTTATAAAGGGCATCCCTAAATGCGATATATTAAAACCGAAAGCTGTCAGACCAGCAATATCAGAAATAATGATTTGACCAAAAATGAACAAATTAGCGCCAAATTTGTGTTTGTACATTACATCAGCATTTGAACAAAATTGGTCATTGATTGCTTGTACACAAATATTTCAAAGAATGTTGAAAAATGAGCACAAATTTAGAAAAAAATTAAAAATTTACATATGCAAAAGTAAAAGTAAGCTTGACAAAACTTAATAAGGACATCATAAAAAGCTGCATATTGAATTTGAAAGATCTCAGACCAGTGGTATCAGAGTAGCTTGACGAAGAATGAGAATATCAACCCAAAAAAGTTGCACATGCAAATTTCCTCATCAGTTGGACAAGTACAAGTTATGTCATCCTAAGTGACTTGGAGACCAAATATGAATGATTTCTGAGCAGTGCTGTGGCAGACAACGAATGGGTTACCTATCTGGAAAGCTCCGCCACTAATAGCACAGCTTCAGGCAGTATTTACCTCAAAATTATTGTGATTTTTTACTGTTGATGAATACAAAAGGCACTGCAGAATGCTGAGATATACCAAAAAGGAAAGAGTCTGACCTTGGCATTGCATAAGATAAATGTATTAAATGTTACGGTAGAATGCACCTTGGGAACAGATATTGAAATCCTTGAACTTGTACAATATTCTTTTGACCTACCACTAGTGGGTGCTCCATTTGATGCTTATGGAGTAATGGTTTGAGAAAATCAAGAATTTTGTTTTCCCCCATGGAATTTTGAGTTTCAAATATCAGTAAATATTGGGTAATTTGAATCTCTGGTATCAAAATTTGCACAGTGATCCCAAATTTTTAGTCTTGATTTTGGAAAACATTGATTTAAAGTTTGCTGGATGAAAGGTTTGAGCAAAAGAGTTTTTTTGATCATGAACTGCCTTGAAGGTAAAATTTCAGTCACAGGAATCCAAGCTGTCACTACAGGTACTTATCATTGTAAAAAATTCTTTATTTTATAAAGATTTCAATTTATTCAAAATTTGTACATTACAGTTACACTTATTTTTTCCTGCCATCTCAAACAACATATTGGTTGCAGTACTTTTCACATAGCAAAAATTAAGATGGCATATTGATTAGTGGAATGATGCAAGAAGATCTACGTTTCTACGACATTTTGAAGAACTTACAACACATACACTTCTACCAGATAGTAATTGCATTACCATCAAATGAAGAGAACAACTATTGTTTCAAACAAAAGGCTAAATGTAATTTCCACTATTTTGCTAACGAGTTATCTGTGACAACAATCTACATGTATATCTATGCCAAATAACACTGGTTGGCTAATCTTCTACATCAGGAGTATCAGTATTTGTGGAAGAGCAACTTTGTTGCAGTGTGAAAGAACAACACAATAATATTTTCATTATTTTCTTGTAAAAATAATTTTCTTCTTCTCCCGTAAGTATGTTGAAATACAAAGTATGGTCATTATTCTTGCAATGTCATTGCTAGACTGAAAGACTGAGCCATGTGTAGGTACTCCATCAACTCTACCCCTATGGTACACAACTGAAGGCAGTGTAGGTTACCGCATTCAACTCAAAGAAATGAAGTAACCCCCACAAATGACACAGCAGGTTTATCAAACATGGAAAAAGAAAACGCCTAATTTAAATGGTTATCAAGTCGGGTTTGTGATAACAAAGATGTTGGAGAGTGAATATTCATCACTGAAGCTTCAGTCATGATTAAGGTTGGAGACTGCATAGCTAGCACCCATACATAATTGAATCTTTCAGTCTACATCATTGTTGACATGTGAAAACATTCATTTTTACATGATGTCATTACACATTACACAATTGGCTGTGTTGGAAAGCCTAACACAAAGCATCTTGAAAAGATTTGTTGAGAAAAACAACAACATGTATTTTCAAAATCTAACATAAAAAACGAGAAATACATCCAAGTTTCAGCTAATGGAGCTAAATTAAACCTAGATACACAATCTGTAATCTTAAAATCAAATCATAAGATCTCACATTTAAAATTAACATTTCAGTAGTAGTGAGTTTGGAGACAAGTACTCTAATGCTTTGAACATGGATGTGACAATGATTACATCTTATTGCCTTTAATATAAAGATGACTGCCAAACCTTGAGCTCTTGCATTAAAAACAGCTGCAACACAATTATATACAAATCCAATTTTGCTTGCATTCAAGTAACTTCCCTGCATTAAACAGCCAAAATATAGAAGAAAAATCTGTGACAAGATTGGGCTACTGTAATATGTGCCTCAGTGACACATATTCAGACTAAAATTTTTACAATTCTTTTGTAATCTACTACTTGTGGGGTTCATTTCAAAGCTCTTGGAGTAGGAAAAATTTTCATCATCTCAGTTTTTCGAAAATAGAAAATTTTATCTTTCCTCATAGAGTTAACAAAGGGTTGTAGCCATTTTCAATTTCAAATATTGGTATATGTCAGGTAATTTGTTTCTCTGGAACACCAAACTTAGCACGGTAACCCCTGATTTGTATTCTTGATTTGCTAAAAGAGTATGGTTGAAAGTCTCATTGAGGAAAGTTTGAGCAAAAGTTTAAGTCTTTCACTTTCGAGGCACATACTAACTTAAAAGGATATGAGTTGTACGAAAACTAATATACTAACAATTTACAAGTATGAAACATCATACATATGATTCATTCAGTATAAGGTACAAGTCTATATTTTTTTGCATAGGCAATGCCTACGACTGATTTGTCCTGTACTTTGTAGCACTAGTGATTTAGCAAGAATACATAAACTACAGTGCAATGACGGACTGCTACTAATGCTGTAAACACCTCAACTTGGTCATTGCTTGCATGTCTGTGGGAGAAGTATGGTTTTCATAACCTAATAGATCATGCTATGATAGATCATGCAGTGTGACTATGATAGATCATACAGTGTGACTTCAATTCATGCAGCACACTCATTGCTTTTGAAAAGCTAAACTTTTCCGCTTAAAATGCTGAATAACAATACATTTGACACATGGAAAGTACTTCAGATTGCGATAATGTATATTTAACCCTTTGGGTGCCAAAGTCAATTTTTGTTGCCTTAATAAAATATGTGCCAATCATTTTTTTTCAGATTTTTGCCAAAATTTTGATAAAAAAGTGTAGTCAATAAAGTGTGATGTCCTTTTGGTTAAAAATTATCATAAATTCCAGAAAAATTCACAAAAATTAGTAAAATGTTGCACTAAAATTCTGGCGGGTAAAATTACAGCACTTAAAGGGTTAAATAACTGATATAGACATTTCAAATGTACCATTCTGCAAGAGTTAAGCACATGATTGAAGGATACATAATTTACCTTTTCATCGGCAGTCTTCAAGAAGTCAAAATTATTTTCAATGGAATGGATTAACTTACATGCTATGAATAATAGAATCTCACACCCCAAGGACCTGGGATCAGATTTCTCACACGAATTGGGGATAGTTTGTCTCACACGAGACTGTGGTTCGCGTGAGACAAAATATCCCCAACGAGTGTGAGAAATCTGATCCCAGGTCCTTGGTGTGTGATTCTTTTTCTCACATGACCACAAAATGCGTTAAATTCACATTGGACACGTACAACATTATCCAAAATCTTGACAACTCTGTCGTCTGCCACTGTACTCTGACCTGCTTACTTTGTAGTTCCGGTCCATGTGTTACTTGTGTTACTCGAAACAGATTGTTTATCATCCAATCAGAGCTCATGTAATATTTACTGCAGAGTGTGGAACGATTTCTGAGAGTGTGGGATCGATTTTTGCCACACCGTAGATCCCACACTCCACAGTACAATAAATTTCCCACAATTCTCTATGATTTGTATCCTTGAAGGTTACTTTTCTAAAAACTTTTTCAGTTCTGCATGTAAGCACTAATGTGCAGCATCAGAAAAATTGTTAAATAATATCTAGTAAAAGTACATTTAGATATTTCAGTGAAAAATAAACAACCATAAAAGTCACATTCTTTAGGTACTACAAATGCCTTGCTTTTTGGGCAGCAAGTTATGACGAACTGAAGGGGTCATTCTCTGAGAAAACTTAGCATGCAAACTTCTTTTGTCACTTCCTTTGCAAAAAATCAATATCCTTTTGTTTCATTTATTCTGAATGGCTGAGGAAACAATCTGTGGCAAATTTTACAAAAATGCTATCTCCTCTCTCAATTATGCATAATTTTCCAAATTATTTAAAATGAGAATGGTGTGCATAAAATTACGTTTTCAAAATTTTGATAAATAGTCTGTGAATTTGTCTACACATGGGAGACATGGTAGACTTCACTCAGGAATCTCTGAGGATAAAAATCATAAGGAATTATGGGAAATCTACAGTACTGTGCACTCCCAGTGGCCAGATATGTGAGAAAAATTGATTGCAATCCTTTTTATCAAGCACTACAAGATTACAGGACATTTGGCTCAAACAAGGCCACATTTGACTCAAAGTTTTATTGCATATAATTGCATATTATATTTTGGAGCTCTTGTTTAAAGAGTTTTATGGCAAAGTTTAGGGCAAAGTTCATACAAAAAGTGATTGAGAAAACACAGCTTTTTCCCCAAATGACATTGTGTTCACAGCCTTTCATGCTGAAGTGTTCACATGCTGTACCACACTGGAAACACAGTCAATATTTTCTTCAGAGGTGGATACATAACTATTCATACATCTTCTGAATGCTTTTAATTTGTTTTTTACAGCCCTGAACTGGACACTGCTTTCCCTTGAACGTTGCAGCACATTCTTCACAAAACTTGTAATGGCAACATGGAAATACAATGAAAGAGCGTTTCTTGTTTCTGCATTTGATACACATGTAAGTTTGTCCCTGAAAAGATAAAAGCATACATGATATTATCAGTTTTTCATATAATGTAGGTATGTGTTCACGATGGGAGGATCTATGAGAAGACCAATATTCATTGTTGTGCTACAAAGTAGATAGACTAATGGCAATAAGTGATGGTCTAAAATTATTTCGGCAATTATCACCCATTATTGATACTAAATGTCACACGCTTTGACCGGTATGCCATCTTCACCTTATTGTAGTATCTGCGCATGTGTGAGGCAAATATGATAGGTAAGTTTTAGCTGTGAATCTTGCAATAACTCTTCTAAATCAAATTCACAAAAATTGCAATTTTCACAGATTTGTAATAAGGCTACAGAGTGGAAACGGAAGGATGAAACATTGCAGGCTGTTAAAAAGTCAAAGGTCGCATCACAAATGATGAACAACTGCTGATTTCAAAATTGAGGATGTTCTTTGAGGCTTCCGGGTAAGTTGTTACATATAGTACATATCTACCATAGCTCAGGGAAATGCAGCTCAGTGTATATTCAGATGCTATTTGATTTATAATGCTATCCACATTTGCAATGAAATACTTGCAGAAATGGTATGACAATGGATCAACGCATAACCTTCAACAGCCATGTAGGTCAACTTACCTCCAACTCTGAACAAATGTCATAGCAGGTATTGACTATCTGGCGGCATAGTGTGTGAGCAAACTCTGCATCTTTCTTCTTTTTTGTCTCCAGAGTGAGAACCTTCTTTGCCCTGTAAAACAAAAACAAAGGATATTTAACTTGGCTTAACTCTGTCACAGTGTGATCATACATTGGTTGGAACATTTCATCATGTACATCAGACATTATCACATGAACTGGCCCGTATCTCCACCTGTGTGACGTACACCAGCACAGATAAGAAATCCGTATTACCCCTGTTGTACGTCATCCAGCCGGTACTATTTTCAGTCTCGAGATACGGCATCCCCCCCCCCCCACAACAGTTTTGACTGCGTTCGCTTACCCTTGAAAAGCCCTGCACATTTTCATATACACTGCTTGTATTTTATTGAATAACAT
>LD365315.1:29704-42275 GCA_001465055.1 Ptychodera flava | reverse complement strand
GCACAACTTCTCGCCTTCGGCTCGAAGTTGTACGGCTCCGCGAAAAACACTCGTATACGATGACGTCAAACAGAGAAAAATACCATGGGATTATATATAATTATACGCAGAGGAAGACCACATTATATTTGAACAGAATAATTTTTTAAACATTACAGGTACCATAAAAATTTGTCCTCTTCTAATCTAGATAGTGAAAATGTGCAAATGGAAAACAATCGTTTCAACACTTTGAATGTGCAGGACAATTTATGAATTTGTAGAATGGATATTGTGCGTTGATGTGACATTTCGTGCTAAGGATACAATATTTGCTAAGCGTTACCGTATTCTACTATAGTCTCAATAAATAAATTACTGTCTGTAACATTTAAAGGGAGGCTGTCGTCGGAACTCTGCTGAAAGTTTGCCAGGGATCCCTACGACTGGTGTAAAACTGTGTCTAGAGTACTTTGGCAATTGAGGAAGTATTGCAGCTATATTGAATTGATGCGTCTAGATACCATGCATGGAATACATAGTTTGTAAACAAGAAAGTCGCACACGCGCACTTCCGACGACTGCCTCTCTTTAACAAATGATACAGTTAAAGCAAATAGGGGGTCTAAAAAATTAAATGAGAAACATTGCTGACTGGTTTTGTTCGGTCTACGTTGGGGTGATAATGCTGGGTGTTAATAAGTGTAGGGATTATTAAGGTGCAAGTCTCCAATTATGAGGTATTGATAGGTTTGAATTATTTTCCTTCTGAATGCAAGTAACTCTTGCTCTCCTTAAATATTTGTACCAGCCACTCTTTGTATGAAAACACAATAATCAGTACTTTTAGGGTTAGGGACAATTGCTCAGTGTGTACGTGGCTATAATGTCGGAGAGAAAGTGGTCACTGGACGAGTGGGTGCGAGAATTATGTACAGTAAATGCAAATTCAAAGTGAAATCTGAGAACCATTCAGAATATACTTATCCCAAATAACTTTACAGCTCGTGTCAGAATTTCATCTTTTACATCTAGCGGGTAAACATTCGCGTTGGACGAACTCGGGCTGTAGCAGAAGCATTTCATGAATTTTGCTGTTTTTGACATTGCATTAGTTTCGTAGGAACTTTTCTGGTGAATGACACATCTTCGCCAAACGTGCGGGAGCGCAACAGCTTTTTTGACCTTATTGAATGTCTTGCATCAGTGATTGACACTTTCATACCATCAAAGGTTAGATTTGATTATGTTTTTTTTCACATGTCTGTTTTTTTCCGTGCATACATAATGCCCGAAAACTCTGTAGTATTGAAAACACAAACTTGAACCTTTAACAGCAAGTAGCGTTAATGCTGGCTTGAATGTAAGCATTTATACTTTGCTTCGTTTGTACAAGTAAACCGTTACATCAACGGAACTTTTAATCGGATCATTTTTAAAGGTATACAGTCACCTGTAATCTAGATATGCCCATATATGGTCAAATGGGCGTTCCTTGGTATTCAAAATGCCCATGTGAGGGCGCTGTTTTTAAAAAGCGGCTACCCGCTTAAAATCTGTGATAGGTTAGATTTTCCCTTTCCATGGTAACTGTGGCAAAATTGGAACAGGTGACAGTATCCTTTAGTGTTCTTGTATGGTATTGTATTAAACGGTGTTTAGGATCAACAAACTTTGAAACTTAGAATACTGCAAGGATGGAAGTAGCTATTCAGTCGAAATATAACTCTCATGGGTTATGACTATCAAATGTATTACTTACTCTAGAAGTTATTGTCAAGCTATTTTCTCTCATGTTTCTTCTTTCTTCATTTGTCGGAACTTTTATTATTCGGAAATTTAAGCTGTAGATTTGTTACCCATATTTGGTTCTGTCATGCTAGGATTATAACTCATCGATCGCGAACAGCTTGTAACCAGGAAATCTTGGACAAATGTTTCCTATTCACGTATACTTTACGTACAAAGGAAAAGATCAAAATGCTGTTTGTTTGTTTTTAATTACCAGTCTATGAACTGTACACAAGCTAGATGTAACGACTGTGAACTTTGTGAAACTCAATGACATGAATTTTCCTCTTTAATGACATGTTTTTTCTGCATACATCATGTATCTGTTTTGGCGGATCCATTGTCATCTTAATTTTTGTGCGATTTTATCAATAGATGAATGACATCATCATGGTAATTTTAGTAGGGTAGAAAATACACTAATAAATGTCATTTAATGCAAAGACAAATCGCATGTGGTGGATGTTAATTGATAAAGCTAGGTTTCAATGTCATAAAGTGTGCCCGTACAAGAAAACATTTTCTAAGCATGAGGGAATAAGCACAAACAGCAGGAATTATATTAAAAGGAAATACAGGTAACCGATGAAATTTTGGTGTTTTTTACCTTTAGTGTATTTTTCTGTGTATCCTAAGTTGTACAGTCCTGGCGTTGGAAGGCAGTGTGGACTGTGACTAGTTTGAAACCAGTAGTACGTTATGTTGCATTAATGACGAGATTCCGTACGTTTATTAGTCCCTCGACGTCTCGAATGCGATACAGTTTTCCGGCAACAACAGCCTGAGGTGATCTTGTTCAAAGTCAAATATTCTGAAAAGTTCTCACCAATGAGAATATCACTAGAGATATTTCAAAAAAGTAAGTCTTAGATCTTCTGATTTTGTGTGAAATGCGAAAGCGTCACGACATTGCGGACGAGGTGGTAGGATTCCGGAACAGAGGTATATGCATTGCCTTGCACAGCAGAGCACAGCGCCCCCAACGGCTGTTGCGTATTTAAATTTTGACGTAGCACTGCCAATGCTCACTTGTTACTTGTGGTCTAAGGATAAAACAATCCCGTGAAGTCTCCGGCAAACACGTCACTCCCCTAACTCAGTGTTTTTGTTACCTCTCCTACTACCATGTAAACATTTTAGCATCATAAAAGCTCTCCCAAAGTCAATATCGCTTCTGTCCAAAACTGTTATGCTTTTCATTATACTGAATTTTATAAATAAACTGTGAAAACAAAATTTGCTAGCGAATACCTTTGCGAGATGTGGGTGTTGGAGAGTTGTACATCACGATATCTGAGGAATCTATGAGTTCAGATTTCACGCACATATTTTTGTTGTTTTAGTTCATCGTTGTCACACGCCTGACCTGAACCATACATCGTAGGGATATTTTGAAACAGGGAACAGCTATGATTACAAGCAGTGTGAAAAGTAAACATTCGGCACGTAGTCTGGGAGACAACCTTTCGGGCAAATAATTTTTAGAATTGTATCTTGTTTGTTCTCGAAAATAATCTGCTTTCTACAGGATTGGAACTAATTTAGGAAAATCGGATCAATATATTGTTCAAATTTCTCAAAAGCGTCAGGCGCTCTATAGCTGAAAGTTGCAATTGTACAAATTACTCATAACAACAAGTGTATTGCGCAAAAAGAAAAGCAGACGAGCTTACATTTCCAATCTTGTAAAGATGAAAATTTCATCTTCTCTTCTTCAAAATGAATGTTGACATTCGGAAACACAACGCATGTTTACAAGACATAAAGCATTTGCGATTGCATGATATTTCACTGGGAAGTAGACGCGGCAATTCCGCGGAACAATTTGTCAGTTTACTTGAATTCTGACAAGAGTTCAGAGGTTAACCTGGGATGGCTATTGATGCAACGGATATCGACGTAAACGATGCATTTAGTGGTCCACGTTACACAGCGTGGGGATGGAAAATAGCGACACGTCAGCTAGTCTTTATCTTCATATACACGGCACCAGTATTGTACTACACAGTAGTTTTGCCAGGGTAGTTTCTTCAATTTATTGATTCGACTTCGATGAATAGTAGGCCATACAAGATTCAGCATGGTTTAAATTGACCCAACATCACTCTTTTAGGTGACTTTGTAAAAAGGGCACTTTGTAGCACCAGTATTTCTAGTCTATCTTTACCTCCTGTCTCCAATTGTTTGTAAATGTTTTGAATCTACCCTTTCGTTCAACTGTTACGAAGAATTCAAACAAAAGATGGCAATTGTTATGAATCTCAAAGGCAATCGAAGACAGTAGAGGCAGAAGACGAAGCATTGATGATTTTGTGTATGATTCAGAGCCTACTAAAAGGACCTTTTTCACTTATAAGCAGCAAAGAAAGTCGGAAATTCAACACAGATTCTACACTGTCCGCCTCTCTATACAGTGATATACAAAGTACAGACTCGCCTTGCACAATATCAATTTAACAGTCTGGTGCTTGCAATTCGTTCGTAGAATTTTAAAGGTGTCACGCCTGAATGATTCGTATCGTACCTGCGTGTTCCTTGCACGCAAACTGATGCCACAGTCTATGCACATAGCTGAAAGGTCGTCATACTAGTGTGTGCGTGTTTGTCCTCGCTAGCCACGCTACTCTTCAAAACGTACAGTCAGGTCGTCGGACAAACTGTTGGTCGATCAGGCCATGCAGTACCAACGCACGGCAATATGTCGTGCGAAACCAGTCCACATTCACGTTTTTCTCCCAGCCAGTTCTCAATCAAAACATTAGACCTCCAAAGAAGCGTTTAAATGGTTTGGAACGGAAAATCTTCAACTGTAAATGTAAAATTTCTGGTTCACAAGTTTCTCGAACTGTTTGATGTATTTCTCACGTTACATATCTCTCTGTCTTCTAACATAATTATGCATCCTGACAACATTTCACTTCAAGATGCGCTCCTTTCCGTTCTCCGATCGATGTTGTTATCCGGTCAACGGTGTTCAGTTGCAGTCAGTGCTGTTATGGCACGCTGTAACCGAGTACCGTTCCAGAAAATAACTTCACACAATGAACGACCTTGCAATGATACAAACAGTGTACGACACCGGTTTAATACGTCTCCATGGTTCCCTCACCTCTTGGTAACTGGATGTCAACTCAAATCTGAGCTCTGTCGTGAGAGATTGTTCGTTTGCCATGGCCGCGGTGCCAGGGGACGGCAAATTCCCCTTGAAGTTCTGTCAAAATCAGCGATTACTCAGTGTCATACAAAAATAACCCGACGAATAATCATACTCGCAACAAAGCGTTCACTGCAAAAATCAAGCAACGCCAACCCTAGAAACTAATAGGGTCGTTAATCCACTGTACGTTCAGGGGAAGGCTTTGTGTAGAATATTTCGTATTTGAATGTAAAAGCTAAATAATTTCCTACGAAGCTGCGATCTGGAGTTGAATTTCTAGGGGGAAATTTATGCAAATTATATGCATAATCATCAAGAAACGTTGCAGCAAGTCACTGCCGATTCCTGTGCCAATTAAAATTAATTAATGAATGTATTGCACATTTTAAATTGTAATCATTGATTTATCGGGAATCGTTCAGTGCGGGAGAGTACGGGATACATTTTCTGTCGACTCGTAAGATTTGTCATAGTCATAATTCCATTGAAAATGATGTCTTTATGTCATCGAGTAATGGTTGGCAAGAACCTTAATATGATCATTGGCCTGGTAAGACTAAGTATTCTGTCATTTGGCGTGAACGTTATGTCTTCTTTTAGCCTACTTCAATATCCATTATGACCCTGCGTCTAAAGGACTGGTCTTGACCTTCGATTACCTGTTGACTTACAGGCATAAAAAATATTATAACACGCCACATGCTCATTCCGTGTCGCGATTCGCCAGAATACGTCACGTGACGAGAAAAAAGATACGTCTAGTCCCCACCGGATCGAAAAGAGTGACGTCAGACGGTATTTTTTGAAAAGCTATTTCCCTAGGGAAATAGTTCTGACCAAATTTGGAAAAGTGCCCGGTCACGTGACCGTAGTCTTCTGCAGCTTTGCAAAAATGGCGGGTGACTTGAACGTGATGTGCGTCCGGGATAGGTGACGACACATTCTCTAAAACAGATTTTCCAACATTTTCCAACATTCCAACAGCGTAGGAACTTGAAACAGCTCATCGACGGAAAAGATTAAAGTGCAACTAAGAATGTCGCTAGTATGCTTAGAATATTTTTTGAAAGAAAGTGGTACCACATACAACTGAAACCGATGTACATCGCCCAGTAAACTTGTCACAATGGATTGTTGCGGTGCAAAATATCAAAACACATTAAGAAACTATATAACAATACAACATGACCATGTGGTGTGTTATAAAACACCTATAGCCTGGTCTTTATTCGGGCTATAGCGCTCGTCTATTACCCCTCGTGGCCGTGTGTTACCAAAAACACTATACCCCTCGGCCTACGGCCTCGGGGAATAGCGATGTGTTTCTGGTAACACACGCCCCCTCGGAGTAATAGACGGGCGCTATAGCCCTCATGACCAGACAATAGGTGTTTATTAATCTATCGTTTGTTAATCGGAAAAATACTACGCTTTTGGTTGCCAGACGAGCCAACATTTTCTAAAATTCTTTCACGCCACAATGTTCTCAATTTCGCTTTCCAATTTGAGGGGTCTCCATTAGGCACTCGCCTTAGGGAGACTGTACTATGACGATCACGATTCCAAAGCCGTGCGGACTGCACAGGACGATGCAATTTAATGTTACAGTACTACCAATTTGCACTAAAACGTATTGATTAATATTCGAAAGAACTATATATGAATATATCTGATTATAGCATCAGTTACATACTTCTGAGAAAGTCCCGGCCACAGTTTTGTTTCTTCCTCCACTTTGAGATGTCACTCTTTAGCGAGTTCCCGGTCTACTCCGTGTTCTGAATCAGGTCAACGCAGAGATTTTCGTGTAAAGGTGTCCGTTGATCTTGGGCATGCAGGGTGAAGGGCGACAACTCATTCTAAACATTCTTTGGGCGTTATGGGAGGCGTTTTGCCAGAGGTGAATTGCCATTCAAGCGTAAATCCCTCTGTGCCGAGTTGAACATTAGGCAGACATCGCTCAAAGAGCACTGTTGTACCCAGGTAGCCTAAAAGTTGACAGTTGCAACTACAAGACCTGATATCGGAGTACATGTGTTATTTTCAAGAAACTCTCAGCAATCGAAACATCAAAATTTCTATTTCAGCCAATTTAATCGTGCTTTAATTAAGATCACACTTTGTTGTCGGATTCTCTCACTTTCGTTTAGGGAAAAGACATGAGGTCAAGGGCAATTCTGTCGATGTTCATTGTTCTAAATTCATTTCGTCTAGATCACGTCTCGTTCACGTGCTTCTCTCTCTCTACCTTTTCGATATACACTGCGTAACACTGATAATTGGAGTGTTCAGGAAACGCCAGTTTGTTTGTTTTCTCCAACAAAGTCCCGGGAACAAAGTTGAGGCCATCTTGTCCTACGTTTACTATGCGTTACTTGTCGCTAAATATGTCATTCAATAGTTGTTTGTGTGCCTGCATCTCTCCAAACATCCAGTGAGGTAAAGTGGGTCACGTAGGAGTGGACCTAGGGTCAAGGAGACTGCGCTCTCACTGGAGAAAAGTAACCTGAGTCTTTGAAGATCATTTCACCTTTGTGACAATTCAATAGAACTGGGTGAACACCTTAGCATTATAAAGGCGACGCCGTGGACGGCAACACTGTCTCGGTGAGTACTGGAACTTTACTCGGTTTTTACATTATCATCCTCGACTTGTCTGATCTGCATTAAAATTTGCTCAGATTCTCCGAGAAAAGTCACATCATTTAAATCCAGTGCGAAAGATTTAAAAATTCGAGGTCTGTTAGCAATGCGTCAAGTTATGCAAGTTATTTGAGTTGCTACAAGCGATGAAAGTTCAACCAGCCGTTCATTGTTCATCGGTTCCTTTCGATGAAAAGGCGGAAACACAATGAGTTTCTACCATGTCTGTGTTTGTCTAATTCATAGTTTGTGAGACTACGGTGACATTTTGCCACATGTTATGAGATATTGGTATGTAGAACGCCGTGCAATGTATCACGAATTAGAATTGTTCTTTTCTCGGATATTGCCAAAAGCATGTCACGGTTTGAACTATCAGTTAATCTTCTGATATTAATCCATGTCAGGTAAAATTCCAGGGATAATCCTGCAGCTATGGATCTCAATCTCAACATTACGATTGTCAACGTGACTCAGAATGTTACAGGGCACGGAAAATCCAACACGTTAGCCATAATTAACCAAAGCATCATTACTTCAACCTTGATTCTACTCATGGTCGGCATGGGCTGCACCATGACCCTGAAGGAGGTCAAGAAGAACTTACGCAGACCAATCCCTATCATCATCGGTGCGTGTTGTCAGTTTGTATTGATGCCTTTCCTTGGCTGGTCGTTATCTCACATTTTTCAGCTGAGTCCTGAATTGGCCCTTGGTACCCTTGCCATCGCTACATGTCCTGGGGGCTCATTCTCTAACATGCTGACATACTGGACCAGGGGTGACACGTGTCTAAGGTGAGTATAATTCTAAAGGTAGTTCGCTGTTCGAAATCAAAAGACTGACATTTCTGCCGGCATTATAATTAAGTAAACTTTTGTCCATTCTCTACAAAATCGAGAATAAAAGTGGCGGTCACTGTGCAAAATTTGATGCTAGGGATATAAATCCATGCATCATCAACGGTACTGACGTCACACTAAGGGCAGTAGGCTCCTCGGCGACAGATACCTAAGTTTTTCGAAAATCTAAAATGTTATATTCCCATAGAGTTAACACAGGGATAGCGGCCATTTTGAATTTCAAATATCGTTCTTTGGTAATTAAGAAAGAAAGAAAGAAAGAAAGAAAGAAAGAAAGAAAGAATTTATTTAAGCATTACAGGCCAGCTTCAAAACAAAAATATATACAAATCTAGTACGGTCAGGGAATCGCAATGTTTGACGTGCAATACAAAAAGTGTTTACAAAAAGTGTTTACAACAATATTTAAATACAGTGAGTCTCGTTTAGAAACAACTCTCTCTTTTGAAACGCATAAAATATATACCGAGCTATGTTTCTCATAACGTCTGGTCTTCTGTTTTTTTAGTAAATGAACAAATTTATACTGAGATAGTGTTTGCTGTGTATAATACGTCGGGATATACTGCTCTCTCAAATCTTCATAAAGCGGACAAATGAATAAAAAATGAAATTTATCCTCAATACGATCAAGACATATTGGACATTTTCTGTCACTTCTTTGAATACCCAAGTGTCTACCTTTTTCCATAATCAATGAGTGGGTAGATACTCTAAATTTCAATAGTGCTATTGAAAACTCGTTTTCATTTCAAGTACCAGGTCTGTTTTGAATAACTTAAAAGTCACAAGTCTATTAAAAGAATCAACATCATCAGACCAGTCCTGAAAATCTATGTCAGGACATCGCTGGCGAAAACAAATAATAAACAAAGATTCATTCCCAACCCCTTGATTATACCACACTTCATCAAATCCGTAACACATTAAAATTGACTTCAAATTCTTTACCCAGCATTCCTCGTTACCTTCAGTCAGTTTACATTGAAAACTATAACAATGAACAACATATATAGCGATTTGGATTCATACTCATATTCGTAACCAATACTTAACAATTCTAATCAATCGAGTGGTCCTTAACGTTGGCCGACCGAGTTCATCTCTCATTGAGGCATGGATGTAAGATGAATAAGTTGAAAGTAAAAATTTACAAAATTTAATGTGTACTTTCTCTATGACTGGTGCTTCTATATATCCCCATAATTCACTACCATGGTGCAGAATTGGCAGAATCTTTGTATCAAATATCTTAAAAGACAGATGTATTGGAACATGGCCCAATTTCTTGAAATGAATCATAAGTGAATGAAAAACCTTTGATGCCTGGTCTGAAAGCTGTTCTATCGCTTTCGACCAAGTACTCCTGGATGATAATTTTAATCCTAAGTATACATAGTACTGAACGATTTCAATAACCTGGTTTCCATAGGATCACTTTCCATAACGTCTAAGTACGCCACCATTCCCAAATAAAACTACTTTGGCTTTATTTAGATTAACACTCGATTTGTACTTTTCACAATACAATTTCAACTTTGAAATTAATCTCTGCAATCCAATCGCATTGTAGGATATCAAAACAAGATCGTCTGCAAATAAGAGATAAAATATTTAACTAGACCGACAGCACATCCATCATGATCTCCTAAAATATGATCGGCACGTAATTCCTCATGCAAATTGTTGTTAACTTCTTGGTACATAGAGTACACGATACATATTCCTGTCAGTACCAGCATTACAAAGTTTGTAAAACATAGCCATTATGTTTACCCTATCAAACGCCTTTTCAAAATCTATGAATACAAAATAAAATCTATTCCTCTTTGTTGTCAACTTTTGAATAAGTGTATGCAATATAAATAAATAATCTGTTGTGCAGTAACCAGGTCTGAAGCCTGCTTGCTCTTCACGTCTAAAATAACACACATCATCCCATTTAGATAACCTATTAAAACATTCTTGTAAAGATTTTACCTGTAATAGAAAGCAAGGAAATACCACGGTTATTACTGGCCGAATCACGTTACCCTTTGTTGTGGATAGGAAAAATGGTACCTTCCTGCCATGCTTTAGGAACTTTGGTAATTTGCTTCTCTACTAACGGTGACTACCCCGCCTCCCCCAATTTTTATTGCTGATTCTGATAGAGGACGGTTGAAATTTTCGCTGAAGAAAGCTTGAGCAAAAGTCTTAAGTTTTTCACTTTCGACCAGAATATCAAATCAAATTATTTCATTGGGAAGTAGAGTTAGGGGTGATCCATTTGATTTGACGGGGGGGGGGGGCTGGAATATTCTCGGGAAGAAATTGTTGCTTCTAGGAAGGCTGCAAAAAATTCCTCCGATTCACCCTTGGATGGTAGGCCAGCATTCAGTGGTTTCTGGAGCCGGCGCCCTCAGGGGCATTTTTGAATGGTATCTATAGAAGCAGAAAGCTCTTCTCAGTAGCATAAGTCACAGTCACTCTGTGTGGAGTGACCGTGCATACAGCTGACCGTGCATACAGCTGCACTCTCCGACTGCACTGTGTTATGTTATGTCAATGCTGACAGTGTTAGAATAAACAGGAGAATATTTGTCAAGTATACAAAAGAGATTTAAAAAGATAAATAAATCTCATTATAAAGCTGTAACACTTTATTGATAGATATATATATCTATATCTATTAAAGTTTAACATTTTGTCTCAAAATTTACTAGAAAACAAAACACCTTGTGAATGTCAATGGCATGTTGTATGCCATCCGATCAGATATTTCATGATGAAGAAAATATTATCAATCTGCCATTCATATTTCAGTAAATATGCATGATTTGTGATATTCATTGGGTGTGTAATTGCTTTAACTCAAGTCTTCAGTATCATTTGTTGACATTGCCTTCAGTGGCCTTGATGGTGTACTATAAACAAGGATTGGAAATGTAAAGGACAAGATTTTTAAACTTCCTGATCAGATCAAAATAAAAATATATATTACTGTATTTAAATAAAGCCTTTGTAAAAAGTGTCAAAAAATAAATGAACAGTTAACTGAGTCATATTTGAACAATGTTACAAATATTTTAACTGAAATGTTTAACTACTTTTAAATACGGAAAAAATGAAAAACATGTAAATCTCTGTGAAACACTTTTCTAGATATTTAAACTCGTTTTATAATTAAAACAGTGGTGTCTCAGAATAAAATGTCGACTAAAGTAATAAAAATTGCCAAAAATGTATGATACTGATAACTTTACTATAAATGTTAAACTTCATAATAAGAATACCCCAATAAAACTACATTTCAAAGAAAGAACATGAGCAGGTTATGATTTTTATTTATTTCAACAAAATGACGAATTTAGCCATGATTTGAACAAAACTGAAAGAGAACATCCCTGTCTACTTCTAAACCAATTTTCAAAGCGACCAGCTAGTGGCTGCCGAAGGGTTGAAGGAAAGCTCAAGAGAAGGCAGCGATTTGCAGCAGTGCACACACCATTCAGCACCTTCTAATTTTTTTTACAAGTCATGTGCTTTACATCAGACAGTAACATTGGAAAAGTTGCATAAGTTGGATATATGTTCAGTGATGAGCATGTGTGAAGACATGGATATTTCCACATAATTAAATGTTAAAAACGGTTCGATTTTACAAGATTGTGATTAAATGATTTTGTATTTTGTATTTCACTCTACTAGTAAAAAAATTGCTTTTTGAAGCAATCTCTGGTAAAAATTGTTGCCAGCGTGGGTAAAAAAATTGTTGGTATACTTATTTCCTCAAACCCTCCCCCAATCAAATGGGCCACTCCTTAGACCTTAAAATCCGGATTCGGTGGAGACTCACTCTAGCTCACAACTGTCACAGTACGTGAACCAAGTATCTTTTCTTACTCATGGTACATAATATATGTTCCCAGTAATCATGTAAATAGAGTGGTGATTAGCAAGCCAGTGCCGGTGAGCAAAAGATGAAGTGCCTTTTATCAAATACCAATGGCACTTGCCCGAGAAAAAATTGTAACAGAATATTCAAAGGCATCATTCTTGAGTAGTAGTTTTATTTAGCGAAACAATCGAGTTGAGAGTCTCTGAATATTCCGTATGGTGACCAAATATTTTGATTCTAGAATTAAGAAATGGTTTT
>LD365313.1:3859-16804 GCA_001465055.1 Ptychodera flava | reverse complement strand
ACCATGCAATTCAGTATTAATTATGGTCTACTTTCACATACTGAGGATGTCATTTTAATCAAAAATATGAAAAAAATTGTTAAAAGTTACAAATACTGGGGCTTTAATGTTTGAAATTCAGGTAGAGAAGATACGTCTTTTGAAAGACAGCCTTGGAATGGGAGACATCAAAGTTGGATCAGTTGAAGAATTTCAAGGACAAGAAAGATTGGTTGTTATCATCTCTACGGTAAAGTGAACTCATTGAACGTTCTTATGTGCGGATGAGCAACATCTATTATAACGTATGCGAAACATTCGGAATTGCGAGAGAGATTGATGTATCATGTGTTATGTTTTCCCAATCTTTTGGAGGGGTTGAGTTCTGTTAATTCTTTTTAGACTCTGATATTATGTACCATAGATATTTGCCCTTCAAAATTGATTCAGAGTTGCCATTTTCAAATATTTTCTCAATTGTGAGATGCATGTATGGAAATTCTTTGCTTTGTGGTTGCGTGGTGGACTACAAGTTGCACACAATCAACAATGACAAGTTCATTGTTTATATTTTGGTTTTAAAGATAGACATGAAGAGGCACACCAGTTCGCTCAGTAGGATGCATTATGCAAAATCAACAATAACATTTCTCACCTGTTTTTCCCACTGAAGGTGAGGTCCTCTGAGAACTTGCTTGGTCTTGACACAAGACACAATATAGGGTTTCTTAGCAATCCCAAACGCTTCAATGTTGCCATCACCAGAGCCAAGGCATTGCTCATCATTATTGGTAATCCACATGTCCTTGTCCAGGTATGTTTCAATATGAACTATCGTGTGTGATAGGACTGTCAAAAATGAGTTGCACGAGGCCCTCCCCCTTGGACCACTGGGTCATATAAAGATTGATTCACCAGCAGAGGTGCCTTAAGTGGCAGTTTGAATAAACAGTATTTTCAAAGGTTCAATGCAATTATTCTTTGCTGAATACTGTGTACATTTCAAGCAAGGACAGTGTGTTCATATTTGGTTTGAATCTGTCCATTCAAGAGATATGTAAACCAGAAAAACAAGAATGACAAAAGTAAATAAGGCCTGAAACTTTAAGTACTGAAGGTCAACTTTGGCAACTTGCAGTGCAGAGGAATGTTTCAACACAGCTAGTCCCTCTTAGTTTGAGCAGGTCTGTTAAAGGTGAAGTACTACGAATTACGTCAAAATTAGGTTGTGGTGTCATTTTCTTGAAACTTTGCACAAATATTCTTGGAAGTTGTGCAAGTGCAAAAATGAAATAAAAAATGGGGGTCA
Organism: Ptychodera flava; assembly: GCA_001465055.1. NCBI lineage: Eukaryota > Metazoa > Hemichordata > Enteropneusta > Ptychoderidae > Ptychodera > Ptychodera flava. Next base: position 15,516 of record LD365313.1, on the reverse strand, counting down.
CCACGCTGGTTTCCATGGAAACGGACGTTAAAATGGCGTCGTTAGAAATAAATAAAAATGATATAATTCACTTAAACTAAAGAAAGCAATTATAAAACGCTTAGAAAATGAGTTAATTTTAATAAATACCAAGAATTAAGATCCATATCTATCGAATGTATATTTTTCATGATGGTTGTAAAGAAATTTTAACATAAGTATCGATTACAAAATGACGATATCGAAATTATATCACTACATAATTTTCGAACTTTCTTCCTGTCGCTTTGAACGGTGTCATTTTGACCAAACTTGGCGAATAAAATCCTGACATAATACCATTTAGTTTACACTTTTAATAAAAGGGTGTCACCACGCTACTTTTTACAATATCTCCAGGTGAATGGGTAATATCTGCCATGTAAATGGGAGAGAAATATTAATTTTGCGCTCATATTGAATAAAAACCAGCTTCCTAGGGGGTCAAAATATGACAAGGTTAAAGGTCACATGTATTTCTAAGAGACTGGGTCAAAAATTTAGGTAAAAGCGCAATTTCAACAATGACAGGTGATGTTAAATACATGCGCAACAAAATATGCCATTTGCGGCAGGATGGAGTTAAATCTGCGCAGAAATGTTCTAAAGCGTGTGCGCGTCCGAATTCGTCGCCCTTTACCTTAATATGTAACAGTTCATGAACACTGACAGGAAATGACTCATAATCTGTTTCAATTACTGCCACCACTCCTACACATAATACTATAGGTACACTTCATACAAATAGGTTAGAGATCATAGAAGCTCTAACTCAGATTGGGCTGTTTCAGTTAATGTCACCACTCCCGCACATTAGTAGGATTTCCCCTTTTTCTTACCTCATTTGCATCTTTTTGACACTGACGTGTTCATTTGAACAACGTCACATCTCAACCCCTGGGTCTACCTGTACACCAAATACTGACTCAGAGATGGTAGGTGCGGTGGTTTGGAAGCTTTTGCGTGTGACAGACATACATCCGCACATACATACACACGCCACCGACTCGCCATATAAGCCCTTTTTGGTATTTATATACATACCAAATATGAGCTAACTAAGAAGAAGGTGACCGTGAGATGCATTCTTGAAAATTCAGTGTGCTGACATGTATATGAATTGCATGTATTTTGAAAGGCACTGTTAAAGGATACTCTTACTTCTTGAGAACTATATAAGATACAGAATATTTTGGTGCAATTGTGTGTACAAGACAGACTATAGAAGCAAAAATATGAGCAAGTCAGGAGAACTTTGATCATTTGGTGGTCGCACAATACTTCTGTCAAACATCTTTCAGACTTTGCTATTAACACGTAACTTATAGTGATCATAAGTGTATAACACTAAAATTTTGACTTTCATGTGTCTAAAACTACATGGACAATGTTTTCCATTCTGCTAGGACTATTACTGGTTACAGCTGTTGCGCTACTGTGTCAGGAACAATGCCTACACAGGATGTGAACTCCCAAACTTTGATGAGGAAGTGGCTGATGTTCTCTTCACTGAGCATGGTATGGACCTAGACACATCTAAACAGAATACAAGAGAAAACCTCAACTCACCAAGTCTTGCAGAAGAGGACAACGAAGACATCCAAAGCCTGGGTTCAAGGGCTGACCAAGGCATCTGCCATGACACGGAGGAAGACTGTAATGTAACAGATACCCACAACGATCAAGACCTACCAGGCTGTAGTGGACAGGAGGTGATTCAAGCAACAGAGAAATGCCTTGGCGCACTGACTCGGAATGCCGATGAGTACAAACACAAAGCAACTTCTTGTGGAAGAAGGGAGAAACAAGCAGCAGAAGTTGAGTGTAATATGGGTGTAGATGAAGTCACACAAAGTGATAATGCAAGGAAAGACTCACAAAGCCATGAGAAAGTGAAGAATACTGTTGTAGAGGCTGTAACCGATAGTAGTGCCGCTTCAGTAGGCTGCCAAGGAGGAAATTATACTGAGAACAGTAATGATAAGGCAAATTGCAATGATGACATTGGCGATAACAAGGCATTGGAAGACAACAGTTACATCATGAATGGAGAAGGAGAAGGTACAAAGAGATCACCAGGCAACAGCTATACCATCAACAGCAGAGAAGAAGCAAATGATGAGGTCTTTAGTGTGGATGGGGATATTGAAAGGCTTTACTCAGTTACTTGTAATAGTAGTGATTCTGAGAATTCAAAAGACCCAATAAACGAGTTGAATCATGAAGCTTCTACTAATCAAACAAATGGATCTACAACACCTCCTGTTGGTAGTATTACAGATTTTGACAGGGCTCCTACAGAATTTCCATGCTCAAGTCATTCTAATGTTCTATCAGAGACAGAAGAGGGTGATGAAGCAAGTAATTCCACAAACGACGAGATGTCCTCTTCTGAAGATATTGACTTTACAGAGTCTTCAGATGATGCAGCGTCAGACACTCCTTCCAGTGATGAAGGTTCGAGGGTCTCTGGTACAAAAACTCATTTCACCTCATCACTTGGGTCTGACTCCTCATCTTACAGTTGGAGTGGGCAGGATGACTCATCTGACATCTGGAGTGGGCAGGATGATGCCGATGAAGATGAAGATGATAATAACGATGGTACTGGTGAGAAAGGTGCAACTGTACTGAAGAATGATATATCAGAAGATGACAATCAAGCAGATATCCAAAAAGATCCAGAGCAAGAGATGATGGATATCGTTCATGAAAGTAAGAGGGCAACCTGCCATGTATCATCTACGGCTGTAGTTGAAGACTTAAGTCACCTATCCGATTTGCAAAAGTCGGCCATTGACCTTCGCGAGGAATTCATCACTTCAGGGATTCAAGAAGTACATACATCTACACCTTGTACAACAAAGGAGAAATGTCTGGACAAAGAAGTGGATCCGGAAAAAGTCACAGAAAGTAGCAATAGCGTTGATGGCAAAGAGTGCATCCTGAAAGATTGTGATTCTGCCCTGACAGAATTTGACAACTCTGGTGACCAGAATGAAGCAGCAAGGCAGACACTTACAAAGCGTAGATGCAAGGTTGTCTGCAAAGCTGGCAGACACAGAAGGAAGTCTGCAGACGATCAGAGGATGGTTACCTATGAAGAGATTTATGGGAGTCTGTCTTTGTCCAAAGTATCAGATGGCACATTGAATGGGGAGGATCAGTATGGTGATGTGGATGTGATCATTGAAAGTAGCTGTGAGGAGTCTGCCACTGAGGACTGATTCCATGCTGTGACATGACAGCTGATTTTACTACCCAAAGTTAACCATGTTTGCGTTCAGATGGTACATGGTGTGGATCAAAGTAGCCATAAGGCGTCTAATGATGAGGACTAATATGATAATTGAAAGAACGACCTCAAGGACATTCATATTGACATAAATTAGAAAACCTATTAGCAGACAGCCGATGAGAACTTTTTTTAATGCCGTAGAAGAATCTTTCCTGCTTGTATTGCTATGGATGACTTGATTTCAAAAACTTCATGAAGAATTTGTCGGTCATGAGCTGGTATGATATTGCAGATAACAATTGATGGCAACCAAATCTTGTTATCATCACAGTAGACATGCAATGCCTGTTTGACCGTGTGTTCATGAATGTCACATATTCCAGAAGCCAGGTTATTCTGTCCACTCTCTGCTGTATTCTATGTGTTTTTATGCACAGCTGGGCAAAATGACTTTCAAGGAGTGCATTTGAAAGCCCCGCTGGCACCATTTTATGTACCTTTCCTTTAACATGATAATATTCAATTTTTGTCTCATTCCTTCTAAATTATACCTTTTTAGCTCTATGAGTGCTGTTGGTGACAATACATACATTCCATACTGATCTATCAATGTAAGAAAACATCACACAAAGTCATATTATGTCATTTGAACAGCACACATACAACTATTGTACACCAGGACCAACAGGGATTTATTATTCTAGTTTGTAACATTAAATGCTAAAATTGAATTCTGTATTGCTGATTGTGGTTTTGCCAAATCAAGTCACCCCATAATCACTGTGATAGCTCATGCGACAATGGGCTGCAGTTTAACATTTCCACTACAGAACAGTAATCTGACATGTTAGTGCATCATTACAGCAAAGCATATGTTGTGTCAAATGTTCTAAGGTAGTGTGTGCCTCGAAAGTGAAAGACTTACATTTTTGCGCCAACTTTCCTCAAGGAATATTCCAACCATTCTATTTCAAAATCAAGAATAAAAATCTGGGGTCACCGTGCAAATTTCAGTATTAGAGATAAAAATTACCCAAGATTTAACAATATTTGAAATTCTAAATGGCTGCTATCCCTGTGGTAACTCTATGGAGAAAAATAAAATTTTGAAAACCTAAGAGGGTAAAAAGTTTTCTTTCACCAAGAGGTCATAGATCAGAAAAGAACTGTAAAAGTTTGAGAGTCCATGAGGCACATTCTACCTTAAGATCAGGCAAAAAATAAGAAGCCCAGGTGAATTGATGTTCTCATTTTATTTAATTGTATCAATGGAATGTCACTTCTTTTACTGTGGTTCAAACACATTCATGGGATATAGAGTTAAGCAATAACCCCCGCCGCAGGAGGGTATACACAAGATTTTGGTACAATGTGCGACATATAGCATGATCTGACAGGCGAGTGCTATATGGAGCGAATTGTACCAAAATCGAGTGTATACCCGACTGCGAAGGGGGTTATTGCTATTATATTATATCAACTTGCGTGTATTTGTTGTTTTGTTTGGGTATTTTTGTCACCTTAAGCCCCGAATGCAGGTATTTCGAGGTATCAAAAACGGAGGAGTGAGGGACATAGTGCGGGACACGCAAACTGTAATTTATGGCACTCTGAGGGACGTCCCGCACTGTGTAAAATATGGGACTCTGAGGGAACGTCCCACTCTGAGGGACGGGGGGCGCCCCCAACGATGTGCATTGGTATAGCACAAAATCACAATCGGGCCGATGGAGATCCGGCTTACTAAACATTGCGCTGCAGGTCGCTGACACTGCATGTACTACGTGAAGATTTATCGAAAGGCGTGTAGGTGAAGAGAGTTGCGTGTTCCCGGCGTTGGGGCTGTAGGCTATGGGCAGTCTTGCAGCCAGCTTTCACGAAGGTGGGGACATTGTGTCCCAAGACTAGAAAAATCAAAATTCCGATATATAAACAGACAAATAAATAAATAAACAATTAGAGAACGAAATGTTTTCTCTGAACACAAGAAATGCACATGGACTTAAGGTAAGTAAATCATATCTAATGTTGGATAACTTTTACAATCGAATCACCGTTGAAAGTTTTGATACACTTGATATGATGTACAGCAATATCAGGGCATTTGAATGTTCCCTAATGTCTATCAGTGTCACTGCCACATAATCACATATCAATTAGTTTTAAGCTACTATAGACTATAGTCTATAGAAGCTATTGGGATGGGTATCCGTCCGGCGTCAGTCTGTATGTATGTATGTATGTATGTATGTCCGTTTGTGAGGCGTCCGTCCACTAAAATATCTTGAGAACCGCAGTACTTACTGATTTGATATTTGTTGTGTAGATGAAAAATATGATTTTGAGAAAGTTTTCTTTTAATTTTTTGATATTGTTGAAAATAGGCAAATTAATGCCAAAAAAGATGTTTTTGGTAAAAAATCTTCTTCTTCATAACCGCTGGTCAGATAGCTTTGTTATTTGGTATACAGGTCCCTAGGGATAACCTAACTTAGATTTGTTCAAATTGTGATGAAATATGCAAATGTGTATTTTTAAGGAATTTTTTTGTCATTTTTGGTCAAATTTGACTTACATTGTATGTAATTCTTGTACTGTATAAACCCTATCAATTCACCCAGAAAAAAATAATTAATATGATTTTAAATAATTGAATTAATTAGGAAATCATCAAAGCCAAAATAATTTTAGTGTGGAATTATCAGAAAGTTCAACTTTTTTTAACAGTTCATAGTGAAATGCTTACCATCTTGGAGGATTTAAACATGTAAAGGCAACTTTCCTGAATCTCAACTTTGATATATTCTGAACCGTCATTTATTGTGCCCTGTATGTTATCTAAAAGAAATTGTTCATAATAGTTTGTCATGATAGGGTGGTCAAATAAAAAGAGATAGAGAAAGTTCTAATTTCCATTTATGGTTGACTTGGTAAGGATAAAATAACATTATTTTTTGAGGAAAAAATAGAGTGGTCAATTAAAAGAGTGGTCAAAGTGATAGGGGTTTTATGGTAAAGTTGGGCGGTAAGATTCCTCATGTGCTATTTATAGCAATTATGCAATCTGTGTAAACAGTGCAATGAAAGTATTACATGATTCCTTATAATGCTTTTGATGACCTTGAACTTCTTAAGTTTCAAACATTTGTCTCTTCAGTGTGCTTTCTCTGAGTACGTACAGTCTCAACTTGTTCAACAGAACTTACTTACAATGTTAATTTGAAAGTTTAATGTGCTTGGTTAATAGGATGAAAATACTGATATTAAAAAATAACCAGCTCAAGATCCTTTATAACCTGACAGATATGCTGTTTTTTTATGACGTAAATCTTGATTTAAGCAAGTCTTGTTTACTTTAATTAGAATGTAATTAACTCTCCTTCATTAGCTAGTATAGACTAATATAGTCTATAGGCCTAGAAACTATTGCAATGGGTATCCGTCTGGCGTCCACCATCAGTCTGTATGTATGTATGTCCGTTTGTGAGGCGTCCTTCCACTCAAATATCTTGAGAACTGCAGCACTTACTGATTTGATATTTGTTGTGTGGATAAAATATGATTTTGAGAAACTATATATAATTTTTTGATATTGTTGAAAATATGCAAATTAGCGCCAAAAAAGGCATTTTTGGTAAAAAATCTCCTTCATAACCACTGGTCAGACAGCTTTGTTATTTGGTATACAGGTTCCTAGGGAATACCCAACTTAGATTTGCTAAAATTGTGATGAAATATGCAAATCTGTATTTTTACGGAATTTTTTTCTTGAAGTTTACATAAGCAGTTTTCTCTGTAAAATGTCCCTGTGTCGAGTCGTAGCTTGCAGAATCATCAGATATACTTGTCTTTCCTCAACCGATTTTTGTTAAGTTGATGGTGTGACCTCAAATATGTCATCGAAATTTTCGCTTAAATGTTGACTCAGATCAACGGTAGATGATATGATCGCGTCGGGACATTTGTTAAACGTTTGAAGAGTTACTCTAAGCTGTTCTCTGTTGGTTTTACCGTGACTATACTGTTTTCAATCAGGTTCCAACTAACAACGTGTATGCCGAAAAGAAATAAGTAAGACGCCTCTGGTTTGACGATAGTCCGATGTTCCTAGTACCCTTTTTTCATAACATGCACATGACTTCAAGTAAACAAAACGACATGAAGATAAACCTTTCAGTTTAAATCACGTCAAAATCTAGGCGAAGAAACCCGACAACAATGTCACATTTTATCAACCAAATCAATGTCTTCGAGTGCCGTAGTTACATCGCAGAATTTGTCAGCACTTAAGCACTTGTCAACTTGCAACATTTTACGATGCCTTATATCAGGGTTCCAGACAGAACAATACTAGTTAATTCGGGACAAATAATCCAAATGTGTGTGTCTATTAACGTAGAAAGTGAGTCTGCCTCTGCAACGTACACAAATGAGGACTACTATTTACTGCCTATCGATATCGATGGACATATCGATAGTCTTTTTCACCGTGTCTATAAGTGGGTTGAGAGATAGCCCTGCAAAAGCTGCGTACCGTGCTGTGTGTTCCCGACGTTATACAGACTACATGTGAGAGGCCGTATAACGCCGGTGATCTGCGACCTACCCTACCTGCGATCTACTCTTCCACTCATGAATAATTAATTTATTTATGCAAATATAGCTACTTATGCATGACAGCGAGTTCTATTCACACTACACTGCCTATTCAAAACGGAGTCTGTAAAATACGAAAATGTAATGGGAGAAAGGTGGTTTTTACGATCACTCAATCACAGAGAGGTTATGCTTACGGATGTGATGAACTTCTTGTCCATGTTTAGTAACCTTTCCAATGTTAGAAAGGAGAAGAATTCTATTATTTTAGGCCGTGGCGCCTGTCAATAGACAGAATCCGGCTATAGACAAAAGTTGGCTATTGACACCGGGAGGTTTTTCGTCAAAATTCACCATATTTAAGCCTAATAAACTGTCCAATGCTTGTTAGAATGCTTGATAAAGCCTTTGTACACTCAATTCTGAATAAAGTCGTAATTTTGAGTAATTGTAGAAGTTTACCGCGTACGATTACACCTTGCAACGCCGCGCCTGTTTATAGGCTATTGACATGCGGGACTCGCTGTCCAAATTTTAATGGATTTTTTATCGAAACATACATAGTTGGCAATGAGTATAGATGGCAATGGGAGTGTAGATGGCAATGGGAGTATAGATGGCAATGGGAGTATAGATGACAATGGGAAAATAGATGACCTGCATATGAGATGACGTCAAAAGTTCAAAATTTCTGACCCAACACCCAAACGCCCACCTCCACTGAACCTTATGATGAATATCAATAATCAGAGGTTCCCATTTAATCTTCACTGTGATAATCCCAATCATACTTAAAACATTATCAGGACGGAAAGTTGCAAATAACGACAATGTTCTAATGAAAAAAACCCCATTTATTTCTGTTAAAAAAGCTCATCAGTAAGATAAGTCCCTGTAATATAAGCAGGTCAATATATAAATGTCTCTCAGACAAATCAAACAAGAATATCGTTTTTGCAGGATGAAACTTTTTTGGGTTAAACCCCGCTCACCACAAAACCCTCCCCACCCCAAACTTAAAGAATTCGGATTTTTATCTTTTGACGTGGTATCGAAGGGAAGTGTTATGGTTACCAGGCTCAAACTATACCTGCGAACTACACTTCCCCGGCCCGGCGACCATTAACACTGGCTGCACTGAAGAGCTGTGACGCCTGTGACTATTATGTCGTGAGGTTTTTAGCATCGATAACCAACCCCTAATTATTGTTTTAGAATGGCTTAGTATTGACTGGAGTCTATAAATTGAACGAAATCAGCAAAATGTATTTGGGAAGCGCAGTCTATAAATTGAACGAAATCAGCAAAATGTATTTGGGAAGCGTAGATTGCAAGGGAAGTATAGATCGCAGAGGTATCGGCGAGGCAAACTTCCTGCGACCAACACTGCATGGCTTCCCCGTGGCGATGGATGTGAATTTTATGTTGCAGGGTTTGTGGAATCGAAAATTATTTGATCCTGTATAATTGTTTTCGAACGTTTAGTATTAAGTTTCAATTATCAATCGAACGAAACAATAAAATGCATCTGGGGAGCGTTGATCGCAAAGGGAAGTATAGATCGCTAGGGAAGTATAGATCACAGAGTTACCTGCGAGTTACATACTTCCTGCGATCAACACTGGCTGCCATGTGCATGCCATTATGGTGATGCCAACGAATCGTATGTTGCGAGGCTTGTGGCATCGAGGTCAATCAACGATCTCGGATAATTGTTAATCGAATATATAAACTGAACGGTAATAATAAAATACGTTGGAGAAGCCTAGAGGCAAAGGGAAGTACGTATAGATCGCAAGGGAAGGATAGATCGCAGAGCTCCCTGCGAGCTATACTTCCTGCGATCAACACTGGCTGCCGTTGTGGTGATGCTAGTGAATCGTATTTTGCGAGGTTTGTGCCATCGACATCGATCTACGATCCCGATAATTATGTAGTATGATTTAGTATTAACTTGAATTTATAAATTGAACTGGAATAATAAAGTACGTTTGAGAAGCGTAGGTAGCAGAGGGAAGTATAGATCGCTAGGGAAGTATAGATCACAGAGTTACCTTGCGAGCTATACTTCCTTCGATCAACACTGGCTGCCATGTGCATGCCATTGCGGTGATCCCAATGAATCGTATGTTGCGATGTTTGTGGCATCGAGGTCAATCAACGATCTCGGATAATTGTTAATCGAATATATAAACTGAACGGTAATAATAAAATATGTTAGAGAAGCCTATAGATAAAGGGAAGTATAGATCGCAAGGGAAGGATAGATCGCAGAGTTACCGGCGAGCTATACTTCCTGCGATCAACACTGGCTGCCGTTGTGGTGATGCTAGTGAATCGTATATTGCGAGGCTTGTGACATCGATAATCGATCCCTGATAATTGTATTTTTAATATTTTTAATATATTTAATATTACATCAAATTTATCAAGTGAACGGTAATAATGAAATATATTTGAAAAGCGTAGCTCGCAGAGGGAAGAATAGATCCCAGTCACCTGCGTCTAAGATTATGATCATTGTTCCGCGATCAGACCGACACTGCCTTTACATAGGCCGACTTCATTTATTGAAGTTAGATGTTGCGACATTCGCGGTACGTATCGAGGTGTGGCGGTTAGCTTTTGGCATTTCTTCTTTGAACCGAAAGAACAGATATGCGTGCTGTAGAGTAATTTGTTGGAGTAGCGTAGAAGGGAAGTATTGATCGCAGGTGTGTTTGACAGAAAACCATGCGATCTACCCATCTCTATCTTGTAGTAATTTGATCTATACTTGTAGGCCTACCGATTGGATGAATATTTTATTTATTTGATTTATTAAAGGATGGATGTGTCGATTATGCTTACATCTTCAACTTTGTCAGAACATTATTTATTCCATCATGAGTTTCTTACGTTCACATCGCAATTAATTACAACCATCTCACCATGGCTAATTTCTTACACCAAATAGTAAACAATACACATGATAAAACATGTATATTAATAATACCGAAATAATACACAATCAGACCATACCACATGTACGAAACATTAAAATACACTAACTAATGAGAATTGTGGAGCAAACTTCCTCTATTTTACTCATACATTAGTATAGAGTTTATGACACAATGCAAGGAAGTGATGGCTAGATGAAATTTTTAAATATCCCATTTTGAAGATTTGCAGTCGTCATAACAAAATTAGGCCTACTGGCTGCAAACAGATTACAGCGAAAACGGTGATTAGCGAAAAGCACGCAAAGTTTGCCGAATTTGCAGTTTGCTTCTAACGGCGCTCGCGCAAGCTATAAGGATCTGAAGTACAAAATGAAAATGAAATATAAATCAGCTGCAGGCCTCCACCGGGGGCCTCCATTACATCATGCACCGTAAACGGACCGTATGTACGGCTACATTTGGTTGAAAATCTGCAATCGTGGAGCGTAGATCGCAAGGCAGCATAGCTCGCAAGTCAGCATAGATCGCAGTATATACCTGCGATCTATTCACCATATTTCACGGGCGCACAGGAAATTTGCATAAAACTGTACATTTTTGCATGAACCTAATTAATTATTCATGAGTGGAAGAGTAGATCGCAGGTAGGGTAGGTCGCAGATCACCGGAATACATTATCATAATGAGTCTCCAATTTTGGAGCTGACCCGGACTGGTTTGGGAGACGTTCAAGGCCTACTTTAATCGCTAGATTTTCGCTCCTACACTTTCGCTTAATTTAGGGGAGTTTCACCTCAAACGCACTGACTTTCCTTCGTCGTTCGCGTGTTTGTTTATGGTCGCCAGGATCATAAGCCATA